>JASDQU010011324.1:120503-134291 GCA_032191745.1 Picea mariana
ATGTAAGCGTTCTCAAAGCTCTAATGAGAACTGAAAGATGGTTCTTCATGATCGACTGAGGGGCATTCACATGCTCCAAGATGAGTCAGTTACTTATTTTCTTGGTCATTACACCGAGATCAGAGACGATATTGGATTCATTAGAGAGGTGGTGGAACCCAATTCTATGGTGAGGACAACCTTAAACAAATTTACCAAACCATGGGGTCCATTCGTTTGTGGCATTGTTTCCATGGAGGTCATGCCCACATGGGAGAGGATGTGGGATGAATTTGTTTAGGAGGTGACTAGACTTGTGGAAGAGGCTTCTGGACATCATCAATAGAATACAGTGTGGGGTGATGAGGACCTTTCTCTTTGGACAAAGGGAAAGAAGAAGACCAGATGGGGAGGTTGGTAGGGTCCCAAGTTTGGGGCCCCACCATGGGGAGGAGAGAGAAACAGTGGGCAAAAGAGAGAAATGAGCACAGTGAAATACTTTTATTTTAGAGAGATGGGTCATTATGTTGGACAATGTCTTAATAAGAAGACGACACAATAGGATGTTTTAGCAGCGACAACATAGGACATTGAGTTCGATACACAGTTTGCGAGAGAGTGTGCATTCACCAGTTCTTTTTTAGATGTTACACCATATAGAATCAAGTGGGGAGAAAAAGTTGAGGATGAACTAATGACTCATAGTATTGATTAAGAGGGAGCTCAAACTCAAGTTTCATGGACACCATATTCAAAGAGGGTGACTGGTCCACCCAGGACAACTTCAGTTTCAGAGTTGTCGAGACAGAGGGTTGGTGCAAGGGATTCAGAGTATCAGAGGATGATGAGGAGGAGTGACTGGGAACCACAAAGGCTTGAGCCTCACTTGGCTATAGAGACAGGAATATCAGGTTCTGGATCCACTTCAAGTGGAATCTACTTGGAGAGAGGCCAAGTTTATGATCTTGGTGAGATGTTGAGATCCAGGTACTCTTGTGAGATACCAAGAGGGGGAGACTCTTGGTGACATGCCGAGAGAGTGAATCTTGGTGATATTCTAAGAGATTGACTCTTAGTGAGATACCAAGAGTAGTGACCATTGGAAAGATGCCAGGAGGTAGATATCCTTGGTGGGAGACCAAGGTGGAGATATTTGGTTTGATACCAAGATCTAGGTGATCTTGGATAGGTGGAGAGAAACTTCCATATATATATCATGCAGATTGAGAAGATCTATGTTAGAGACTAATTTTAGTGATCAGGGTACAACCATACTCACCGAGTATATTCCAGGAGGAAACCGTGTCCACTATAGGGATGATATTGGTGGTGACGGGCACTTTCCTCGGTAAGAGGGAGTGTTGAGATTTGGGTACCTTGGAAAGTGGTCCCTATGTGTTTATGAGTCTCTAAACACAAAGGGGGAGACTATTACCCTTTTAATTTACTTTATGATTCTAATTTCACTTTGGCTTAGGAGAATTAACTCAAAAGTGAAATATGTCACTTAATCATTAAAGTGACAATTAATTCACAAAGTGGTTGAATTAATAGACATAAATAAAACTATGGAAAGTGGGTTTCCTAAGTGAGATTTAGGGATTGAATCTCACCCATTGATTAGATTTGTCTAGATTGGATCTAGGACATTGATCTTTTAGGGTTTGTCCAAAGGAGGCCAAAGGAGTGTATAGTGCATTTATGAGACTCAATTGTTCACTTGTTAGAAGAGGAGATGAGAAGGAGAGATTGCATGCAAATATTGAGGAGAGAAGGGTGCACTTGCATGAGGGTTTGAGAAGGAAGATTTTCTTGAGTAGAGGGAGCTTGGAGAAGTATTCCATGGAGGCTTGGATACTATCCTAGAGGATGGAATATACTTGCGGTGGAGGGTGAATTTACCAGTGGAGAGGGGCACAATATTGAGAGGAAGGCCCACATCTAGTAGAGGAGTCTTTACCCATTGCTTGGATTCTCACTCATTATGTTGTGGATTACTCTAGAGCTATGTAGGGATCTATTGTGAGTGAGGGAATGTGAGTTTAGGAGGAGGGCACATTCTATGGAGGAAGGGTGCACATACTAGAGGAAAGGTGCATTCTTGAGACTAGAGGGCACATTCTAGTGTGGGAGAGGCCCTAACATTATCGAGAGAGCCATTCACCTTGGATAGGTGCACTAAAGTGTTTAGAGGGTGCAAGGGTGAAGAAGGGTGCTCTATTTGAGTTTTTGCATGAGGAGGGGGCACACTTGAGGAGAGGGGTGCACCATCATCTTGGAGGAGGATTTCTTGAGAGGAGGAGGCTACTACAAAAGGGAAAAGAAAAAGGAAATTCAAGTTCAAGGAAAAGCAAGAGAAAAGGAAAAGAAAATCATTAGGATAAAGACAACAAGAAAAGGGAAGAAAGGATCACCAAGGCAAGGGGCACCTTACTTCACAAGGATCATGGGGAGGTCTTCAAGGAACTCCAAGGAATATGAGAGTGGTTTCTATTGTACCAGGTTCACTTGTATATGTTTCCTGTGTTGTACATTTTTATTTGAGGCCTTCTATATATATCTTCTCCAAATTGGTTTTCCCCATGGGGGGGTTTTTCTAGGGTCATGTTGACCAAAAACATATCTGTCAATTTCACACATCCTTAGAATTGTAGATCGGTATTCTAAAGTTAAATATCTAGAGGTAGTCTTACTTGTTTTGATGTATATTGCATGTGATAACATTGAGTAAATAAAACACTTGAAAGGGCACTTCTAAAGGACAATTAACCATCAAATATTGAGCTGAAAGTTTGGTGATTGTTTGTTGTCCTAAAAAAATAGCAAAGGACAACCACAGATTTGAAACTTAAAGCCATACTAAGGTCAAAGACAGACCTTAGTTGGCAGCCTCATAAGACCTCAAAAAATCTACACACCCCTCATAAAACATTGATGATGATGAATCACTTTGATTGGGAGATATGTGGCTCAACCAGGTGTCGCCCCCCCCCCTGAAATAGGTACCACATAGCTATTCATTTGGACCAATGGCACCCTGTAATGTTTTTATGGTACCTTGTAGATCTCTTCAGTAACATCACTAAAATTTTCATGCATTCTCAAATTTGAAAAATCTATATTATCATAAGGTGACACATGGATCTGAATAGTATAAAAAGGAATTAAATGGGTTTTGATGGTTTTATTATTGAAATTGTTGCATATCAAGCCTAGAATCAAAGTTTATAATAGTGACTCTTGAAAGATATCCGTACACACCTCATTCGATTATCAAAAAAGGTAATTCATACTATCTCAACTCTTACTTTTCATCTATCTAGTCAATTTTACCTATATCAGTGAAGAAATGGCAACTAAGGAAATCCCTATCCAACCCCAAACTACACAAAAACAACCAACCACCCAAGACCATATAGAGGATAGAGAGGGTGACATTTTCAACTATGTTTTGTCTTACCCTTACCTTTACCAATTGTTTCATGGTGCTCAGATGGATGCTAACATTGGGAGAGAATATTTTTTTTTGTGGGAATTGAACCTAGCCCGATCTATAATTTCCCAAACCTACAAATTTATCAAGCTGGTTGAGTGGTGTGCTACCAATTATGATGATAATAAATAACATATAACCATTGTAGATGGGTCTAGGGTCATTTTACCAATTTCAAAAGAGTATAATTCCCAAGTAATCCATTTTTATGATCTTGTTACTAAGGAACCTTTGGATGATGATCTACTAGCTTCCAAGTATCAAGAATTATCTCAACTGGAAAATGATAACTTGTTAGGAAAATCATTACCTGAAATACCCCAATTCTAACCAACCCACCTCCATTCAAATCAGTCATTTTCCTTGACATAAATAGACAAGTTGTTTCCATGATTTGTCAAACTCTTGGTTATGAGCATGACAAAAGTGTATATGATTCCATTCTATGCCTTTTTTCAGTCTTGATTCCTCTAGAATTCATTGCATGTACAAAGTTTGATTATGTTGAGTTCTTAGTTGGAGTAGTTAAATTCCAATGCTCTATCTTTCACTATACAAAATATTTTAGGTATCAGACTCACCTGGTCTATCTGATATTTTTGAATAATTCTTCTTATTTTAAGATTTTGGGATTCAAGGTAACAAAAGTTTTAGGAAGCCCCAAACCTATGGTTGAATGGGCTGGAGAAATAAGGAGGAAGGAGCACAATTAAGGTTTTACCCTTTTTGTTAATAAATTCATGAGTTATTTTTACACTCTCATCGACATGATAGAACCTCCTAAGTGTTACACGTCAAGTACTAGGTCTGTGCTACCTCTAAAATCTACCCCAGCATTGGGGAAGTCCTCAACAACCATTAACTGCCTCCTCCACCATGCGAAGAAGTCAGTAGTGAATCTGAAAGCTGAGGGCTCATTCCCCAACCCAGGGGAAAGGATGGTCCACCTCTCCATACGAGGCTTGGTCATGGGATGTGCTATCAATAAAAACTATGGTTGCATCTGGGGGACCCGCTCTGAGAAAAATGCAACAAAAAAGGAACCGTATCTGAATTGTTTATGTCTGTCGGTCCTGCATTTGGATATTTGTTCTTTGACATTCTTGAGGAAACTGACACTCCAATTGAAAAATATGGGTTCTAAACACTATATGGCATAAGAGATCTATGATTTCTAAGCCAACTGATGACTGGTTGTCCCCTCGAACTTGGTGATGGAAAATATAATGGATCGAAGTGATAAATATCTCACGTCCTTTATCACAATCCATCCTCCCACCAACCATAACCCTGGTATGCAATGCTTGACAACATATGCCTCGGTCAGGTGTGGAGCATTCCAGTGTCTGAACAAGAGTATGGGTGCCCCTCTCCTCGAGAGCTCCGTAAGAAAATATATGTCATCTAGTTCGATTTCAAGCATATGCGGTCTGATTCTAAGTGATTTCTCAACATTGTTCCATAGACCAACCAAATACTCAATAAAAAGTACTTATTTTCTCATGTTTTGAAGCTTGAAGTATTTGAGAAAACCACAGTTTCATAAGGACCCCCTCGCTTGAGGGTCTTAGAGATAAGCAATATCATCGAACTCATGCTCACACTCTTTCCACTCTAGCATGCTAGCTATAGATGAAATATGAAATTACAACATCAATCATCATTAGTCAAACCCTTATGGAGACAAATTGCCTCTATTTAGCCAAAAAATCAATGAAATTTTTAGTTGTGCGCCTAGCTCTCCCTCAAAACAACCTATAGAGCGCTAATGTGCCATAAACATATGCACCAGTGCACTAAAATCATGGTTGGTGCTCCTCTCAGTGACTTGAGGGAGTTCCAATATAGTTCGAGGCTCTAGGGCCTCCTAAGGAGCCTAGAACACTCAAATCAAAGTTCAAAATGTAGTAATAAACCATGAAAAAGGATGAGGAGGAAAAAAAAAACTAACTTGGTTTGGATGAATCTGAAAAAGATCGCTCACAACTCCCACAATCGTCGCTCAAAAAACACTCCAAAGAGGTGAAAAATCGAAAATCTAGAGGAGAATGGTAAAAAACAAATGGTAAAATGAAATTTTAACCTATTTTGATATTTGATAGGTTTATTTCGATATTTTCTCCTTATTATAAAGTCATTTTTTTGGGTTTTTAATCATCTTTTCGAGAAATTACTAATGTTTTATACCTAGAACAATATGTTTTTACAAGATTTCAAGCAACATCTTTTGGTAATCTTATAACACTAACGAGCATAATATTTGTTATTTCTTGTGCTCACAAATACATGAGAATGTAATCGAGTATACTTTTATCAATTTTTCAGACTCGTAAAGGATACGCGAAAAAGGAAACCCTTGGAGTCTTCTTCAAGCTCTTTTCAGACTCTCTAAAATGAAAATATTGTCGAGTGATATTTGTTCCTTTCATACTCATTAAAAGGTTTGAAAGGGTGTCTTCCAAAGGGACAACCCTGGATTCACCTTTAAGTTCTTTTCAGACTCTCTAAACGTGAAAAACCATTGAGTTTTCCTCTTCTAGACTTGCTAAACTACACATTGAAGGACCCATCATAGAATGAACCCTTACTTCTTCCAACTCATTAAACAAAGGAATATGAACTTACTGAAGGTGAATTATATCGAGCATGTGTTATCCTCCTCGAGCTCGTTAAATTAAAAAGAGGTACTCATCTATCTAGATGGGGGAAAAATCGAAGGAAGTAGGTCAAGTTTCTTTAGAACGTTTGTAAACAGCTCTTGTAGTCACCCTTGAACACGACACTTGTTTTAACCTCCACACCAAACACTTGGATAATTCGCTAAAAACTCTATACTAAACCAATCCTATGATTCTTTCCATTCCTTTGAGTCATCTGAAGAATGTCACCGCACCCGCTGCATTATGTTTTAGTCCACTCTACGTTTATGCCACCAAGTCTCATGTCGTGCCTCAGTGTTCAAGGGAAGTATCCACCTTGGGAGTCAACCATCTACAAAATTACCAATTTCCATACTTGTTTTCGTCTATAATTCTTTCGCTATATCTCATCACTTTCCTGTGTCAGTTTCGTGTCGATGATGGGGGATACATCAAGGCCCTCCTTCGATGAGTCTTTTCTTGTCGAATTCAACACATCATCTAGGAATTAGACTTAAAAACCAGTTAGTACCTTGGTGTTAGAAAAATAGGACCGCAGAGAAATAAAATAAAACAAATGCAGAAACAAAACACAGAAGATACACAATACAATAGAGACACAGATTTACGTGGTTCACCCAATGTGGGCTACGTCCATCAGAGAAATTGCCAGGTCCTTCCTTTATTATTATCCATCAAATGGAGGGATAGAACCTACAACAAACCCACTGTAACTTCCCCTTCTTTCTCTCATAGTCTCCTATCTCAGAATACAATATTCACCATAATGCATAGCTGCAATACATTTCCCTCATAACAGAGGGTTTCCTTCTAGGGAAAAAAACTCTAACATCATTTATACCATTAGATCTGCGAACTTATAATGAATGGTCCATATTTACAATGAAATTACAATATACTTTTACAAGTCAAATTTTCCTTCGGGGGCTCTCTTTCCCCCAGACCCCCCAGCCAGGGGGATAGCCCCCACGGACCCCACAGAGGGAGTAACGCCCCTCTGCACTCCCCCGCATGGAAGAGTGTACATTCTTCTGGGGTGTAAAGTCTTCATGGGGTATAAACACGGCTGAAAAAAAAGACCTCTGAATCAGGAAGATAATCAGGCTCCACAACCAACACTTGGGACCTGCATGGCTCAATAACATGACTCCTTGCTTCTGACAATAGGTTTATATCATTGAACTATGATCAGATGATTCCACGAATGTTTGAACTCAACTCATTTATTCACATTCATTGGAATGTACTTAGGTACCTTGGGATTCACTGACATAATTGGTGATTTCCCTCACACTTGTTAATAGTTCACCACAATGACTAGTAATCAAGTGGTTTCTACCATGTTCGACATCAAATCATCTATTTGCATGGCTAGATTCATACTACGTCACAAGATACATGATCCTTGACCTTCCTTATACTAGAAATTCTCTGAATCAACCATTTAGTTCCGTTTGAAGGCTATAAATGGGCCATATCCAAGCTATGGAGAAGGAGAAGAATTCAAATTTTGAGAGAAAAGTTACTCTGGAGAAATTATTCACTTCGTATTCAGTTTGCATCCCTTTGTCCTTTTAAGTCTGGACATATTGTTCATCCCCCAATATCTTCCCTCTTTGATGGAGAACTTCATTGTCTCTCTTATATGAGCTTGCCTTTGGTGGAGGATTGAAGTGGTGGAGGCCCAACTGGAAGGGACTTAGTTTCCTAGTTCTGAGACATTCTGACATGGAAGTTTGTCATTCATACACTTTTGTTGATCATATTTTAATAGAAATACTATTTTCTCATCCAATTAATGTCTTGCAAATATTTGAATTGTTATTCCATGGGCATATTTGTTTTGAATTTTGATGGATTATGTTATTATATTTGATAAATTTATATATTATCACAATATGCTTGTGTATATTGGTTGTTGAGGACAAGTTGTAGGTGTATATCTTTGAGTCAAGTGCTCAATGATGGTCTTCATTAAACGTCCGGATGAGGTAAGATATTTATCTTGTCTTGATAGCATGTTTGTTTATATAGCATACTTGATATTAGAGTTTATTTCTGCAGTCATTCCGTCTATTGTGGTTTACCCCATGCCATAGAGTGATTTTCCTCGTAACATAATTGACGACCATATTGGGGATTGAATCTTTTTTTTAGGGTTTGGAGTGTTTTAATCCTTAGATTTCTCTCAGTTAGCTTGAGTTTCCTTGTAATATGATTTCTTGACAACTTATTTTCATTTTGAGTTTGAGTTTATTGGCCTTATCCTTAACCCGACAATGTTTTAATACACATACACAGTTTTTTCCCTTGACAAACACGTACATACGTGGTTTTTTCCTAGACAGTCACATAGATCATCCTTTTTTGATTGATTTTAGAGTTTGGTGTTTGTTGGATGAGTTTCGATGGTTGTTGAGTCTTCTTGGGTCTTTGTCATAACTGTTGAGTTCCTGTAGGGTGATAGGAAACCTTTCTTTGGTTGAATTTCCTCGTGGTTTTTATTTCTCATCATCTTTTTCATTAGTTTTCCTTGCATCTTGGTTTGGGTGTTTGCTTCTTGATATCCTGCTTGGTTTGCATCTTTTTTATTACAGAAGGGTTCATATATCATGTTGTTGTCTAGTCCTTTCATTTTCATTTCTTTATATTGAAAATAAAAAAATATACATTTTTCATTATGGAATTTGATCTTTTGGGTTCTTATTATTGATCTTGATACATGTATGGAAATATTGCATCTTATTTGAAATTGTAGAGTTGAATTGGAAGTTGTGTTTTGAAAAGATTATCATTTTTTAGAATTGAAGTTAGGACTTTGCATTATATTCATATTCATTTATTTTACTTGTTGAGTCATAACATCATCAGTTTCACAACCACATATTTTGAGTAAACAAAGCCACTAAAAGTAACGTTGATCAATTTAAAATTGATTAGAAATCATTTTACTTTTCAGGGTACACAAACTAGCTTAAGATATAGAGCCTTGGAATAGGATTTTGTGAGTAAACTTCTCCAAGGATATTAAACTCAACATATGTTTCTGACTAAGGGAGTGGTGAAATCCATTGTATAATTGGTGATGTCATGAGGCTCTGCTAACACCGAACTTAAGCACGAGATCACACAAAGTTGGTTGCAGAGATATCCCTCTAATATATTCTTAGCGTTAGAGATATTTCTAGGGTTATATTCATATCTAGGGGTATTGCTAGTTCCTTTACCTCTGTGAGAGGTGGTGATTTCAATATTTTGGTCTTTGTTACCCTGCCCATACAGTGGAACTAACTTACGACTATTTTCCTGCGCAATGGTTATATCGTGGTGGATTTAGCTACTTGACATAGGTATCCACATAGGTTACTTGCAAGGGTTATTCTTCAGGTACCCTGGGTCAGATAAGGTTTGGAAAACACACAACCTTTATGGAGGATTCCCTCTCTAGGGGAATCTGGCCGACTGCACTGCTTATCCCATGAGGGCCCTTATAACTGATTCTGATACCTTCAATATTTTGAAGGGAGTCTCAATCCTGTCTTGGGTGAGGCATACCTACTTTAGTGAGGGAGGCCCCTTTCAATCACTATATCATGTTTGTGTGCATATTGGCCTTTTTGTTTATTTTGGTGTGATCTTTGATTGTTAGTTGGCATTAAGATTTGTTTTATATATCGAGTCTTGAGTCATCGTGGAGACAGACCCACTTCCTCGCAGGTCTCACCATTTTTTGAAGTTACAACCGCATCTTGAGTCTTTTCCTTATAAAAGGCATAAATCTATCAATTGTGGTACACACCCCTCCTCCTACCAGACTTGTGTTCATACAAGTATGAGTACTGAGTTGAGTCAGAAATATACTAGGAGTCCTTCAACTCCCATACCTACCATAGTTAATGGAACCCCTTCCACGCCTTCGAAAACTACACTTGTAGTGCTGGAGGTTCCAGTCATCACTTCGATCCAACCTATGGTTTCTACTAAGCCTATAGTCACAAACCCTTTTGGGTCTATATTTTTGGTACACCTAGGTACAATACTCAGTCCATCTCTATGACCTATATCCATTTCTCTTATAGTATTCTGAATCTCACATCGCAATTTTTGTTATCCATTCTAGTGACAAATACAAATCCTAGCATTGGACTTGGGGGCATGGCTCCTCCACATATTCCACTCTTGTTTGGTGGTTCTCATATTCCCCAAATGACTCTTATGGTTGGAAGCCTACCTCCTTTTCACCATGGGTCTAATACTAGTCTTAATGCTCATGGATGGAGTAATCAACTAGGTGGACAAGCCATTGTTTATGTTCCATCCTTCAAACCTACCTCCTACACACTGATTCCGACCAACACGTTTGACATGACAAATCCACCTCTATCCTCCAGATTTCCACCTAGAGGAGGTCAGTTTCATAGTTTGGGAAACCCCCAACCTAGAGATACTCTGGCTAAGGGAAATATTTATAACCCTCATTATCACATTCCATTTGGAATGGTGCCCAACCAACCCCTTATGAATTAGTTTGGAGGGGGGTTTTACAATCCTGGACAGGGCCATGGTGCATACCAGAACCCTAGGTGGGATGTGATTCCCCAACAATGACCTATCTCAGGAGAATGGGATCACATGCCACAACCCCGGCTCCCTTTTCTGGCCACACTTAATTTTCCAGACTTATCAAGATTAATGAATGACATAGTGTGTCATGACCCGACATGGCCCCAAATACCCACCAAGATTCCTTCAAATATTATGAAATTCAAGGGAAAGACTAATGAGGATCATCATAATCATCATGTCACTACTTTTGATCTTTGGTTCTCTTCCAATTCCATTAATGATGATTCTATTTGTTTAAGATTGTTTCAACGCACCCTCACAGGGGTTGCAACGAAATGGTACATAGAACTATCGGGTGGATCTTATGGGAATTTTAATTAGATGGTTTTATTCTTCCTAAACCACTTCCAATTGTCAGTTCATTACGATGTCAGAATAAAAAAAAATTTGTCACTCCTCCCTGACAAATCCACCCATATCTCTGATCACATCTAAGAGTGATGTAGACGAAAGAGGTTGATCAAATATTACATTCCTCCACAGTTCCTATTGGAATGGTTTTTTAAGTCTTTAATGCCTTATATTTTGAAGGATGTTTATACATCTAGGGTAACATCTGAAGAGGAAACGATTTTCAAAGGCCAACATTTATAGCTCATATATGCTCAATTTGGGATGTTATACGAAATTCTTCCTGATGCACCAAGGTTAAACTACGACACTAGACAAAAGTCTGGGCCTCATGCCGATGGAATTATAGGCTCCACAAATTTTAAATCTATAGACTTGGTGACAAGATAGTTGAAAGAGTTTTCTCTAAGCCAGTCTATAGGAGGATAAGCTTCATTTGTTTCCTCCACTCCCACTCAGTCGACGGATGTGAATTATGTGTAGTCATCGACTAACCCAAATTGTAACCAATAACCAGGAGGGAATAAAAATAAAGGATGTGGTAACAATAGTAAGGGTGGGAGGAATGATAATAAAACCAATGACAACACTAACAATGATAGATTGAAGGTTAATGTTGGTGAGGGAAATAAAGAGAAGTGAAAGGTGAAATTCCCTTGTAATATTTGTATTGATGATCACCTTACCCACTTATGCCCCAAACTTGAGGAAGCTGTGAGACTCTTATCTCTACCACCTGCTATGCTAATTGATCCTTTTCTACATAATCAACACATGGCCTCGAGCTCCTCCAATGTCAGAAATGTGGCGAATGGGAATCAAAACCCAGCGGCGCATGAATTTGACCATCTATGCATAAATATGGTCAAGTATCATATTAATGTAGCCACTCGATCTCCCAATTACAGTTCTTCACAGGTCGTTCTAGTTCTAGAGTAGCCCCCTCCTCTAGAAGAACCTTTACATATCAAAAATCCAGAACCTCCACCCCATGTTCCAAAAGGAGTACTCAAACGCTCTACCCACAACCCTAATACTAGAGCTACCTAGAACTATTCTATTGTCGAAGATCTGGGTCAAACCCCTTGTATGATGTTGGATTTGAAGGTACTCAATATGTGTCCTTCACAAAGGAATTCCTTTTTATCTGCATTAGGATCTCTAGACCTGTGTGGCTCTAAGGTTATCAATTTTTACATTAAGAAGATTCATCCTCGCTTGCCTTGCCACACGGATTTCCAAATCCATGTGGATTACTCAAAGTATACCATCAAACGTATTGTTATATATGAAGGTGCTGCAACGTGTGTGATGTCCCTAATATGTTGGAAAGTCATTGGATCTCCAACCCTCTCTCAATATTCGATTACGTTGACCACATTTGATGGTCTTTTTTTCCGTCCCCACGGTATTCTTCCTAGCTTTCTGGTCCAGTTAGGTGGAAAGATAGTGGAGGAGGATGTCGAGGTGGTTGATGCACCCCTTGACTATAACTCATTGCCAGGGTGAAACTGGACTTATGCTATGACTGAAGTCATATCGTTTGTTTTCTATACTTTATGTTTTCCTCACGAAGGCAAAATCATGACGATTGATCATTTTGCCTTTGCGCAAGCTATCCCTAATGCATCGGTTGGACCTTTGATCCCCGTGATCGAAAATTATCAGCTGGAAAATGAGATTATTGGTGTTAGAATGTATTCCTCCCTTATGGGTACCTTTGATTTTGTGGCACTAGTTCATCACATTTATTCCATGTCCAATAGATTTGCTTCATCAATGAGGTCCGTTCCTTTCCTCACTTTGTATTTTAATGATCCTTGGACCCTACCTTCCACGCCCATGTCTTGTGAAGGACAGTCACATATTGGAATGGAAATGCCACTATGGACAACAGAGATAGCGTATCAGGCTATTTTTGCCTCTTCTGTCGACCCATATCCCGTCTCCTCGCAAATGGATGAGGAGGATCCTATTCTTAAGCTCGTATGGGCCACTTCATCATCTTTCTCACATGATTTCGTCGATGATACTTTACCTTCGGATGAAGCAATCTTAGAGGCTATGAATGGTTCAAATAGACCATGGGATGATATGCATCATCACCCTTACTTCCTCCCAAAGCTTTTTAGGATCGAAAAAGATGATTTTATATCTACCTTGAGTGAGATAGTTAGTCACTCCATAGTTCCACTTGATAAGAACGACATTTATGCTGAAGGAATCCTGTCAAGTATTTCTCTTACCGTCATGATCAATATCTCTCATATTCTTGGTAAAATTGAAAATGTATATATCAGTGCAGATTGTTCACCTGAACAAACTCAGATCTACACTGATCTCTTCAAATAATTATGTGATTTATTTTCTTGTTCATATGAAGAGATTCCAAGAATCGACCCTCATATTGTCGAACATGAGATTAAAACCTACCTTCATGCTAAACCTGTTCGACAATGACTTAGAGTTATTATTCTTAGGAAGGCCCCTGCTATTAAGGTAGAGGTGGAGAACCTGCTTAATGCAGGTGATCCAAGTGGATATCGGTGGCCACCCACCTTTTCCAAATGGCTCAAAACAGTTTTCTGGCCATTTTGGCAATTTACTATTTTTAGCAGGTTTTAACTTCCGGGGCCATTTTGAGGGTCCAAATGAAGGTTTTTCGAGATAAAGGTTCTC
>JASDQU010011324.1:136234-150662 GCA_032191745.1 Picea mariana
TTGTGGTAGTCATTTATTCAAGCTTGTGACAACCCAACAAATATTGTGAGCTGGTTGTTTTTTTTTGTATATATTTAAAGTTTGTTTCGAAGAGGTCAAGAAGTGTCACCCTTGCCATATTTTCACTCAGAAGATTCACTCTCAACCAACCCCTCTTCACCTGGTCATCATCGTCGGTCCCTTCACCAAGTGGGGGGTGGATTATTTGAATTGCAACCCAGGTTCGGATAGGGGGAATCAACATATTATCATGGTCGTAGACTATTTTACTAAGTGGGAAGAGGCCATTCCTACAATTAAATCCGATGGTAATACTACATCATTTTTTGTGTTCATTCAAATTATAGCCTGGTTCAAAATCCCGAGTGAGATTGTCACTAATCATGGTAATCACTTTCAGAATGAAATGATGAAAGAATTAGCATCGAAACTAGAGTTTAAACATGGTCATTCTTCCCCTTACTATCCCCATGAAAATGGACAAGCAGAGGCCGTGACCAAGTCTCTCAAGACCATTTTGCATAAAATTTTCATCTAGAGAAAATCTTACTGGCATCTCATGCTTTACCCTATGCTTTGGGCATACCGAACCTTGGTTAAGACTTCCACCCATTTTTCTCATTTCTAGTTAGTACATGGTGTGAATTCAATCCTTCCTATTGAATGTGAAATAATGTCTCTTAGACTGATAGTTAAGCTCCTACCTGACACTTCAGATCTCAAAGAACGCCTCGTACACCTAGAGAGCTAGATGAGAAGCATCGAGATGCCTCTACGTCTATTCAAGTGAATAAACAACATGTGAAGGTATAGTATGATAAGTCTATATGTACTCAACAGTATGCTGAGGGTTAATTAGTCCTCTAGTATGACCAAGCAAAAGAACCACTAGGGGCAGGCAAGTTCAACCCCACGTGACATAGTCCTTATATCGTGTGACGTGTCTTAGAAAAAGGATCCTACGAATTAGAATATTATGAAGGGAATATGTTGACTAAGTCGAGAAATGGGATCTACTTGAAAATATATTACACTTGAGCCCTAAGATTGGGTGTAACTCTTTGTATACTAGTGTATCTTTGTGTATATATATTTTCCTTTCTGTCATTGACTTGCTTATCACGTTTTCCCTTGGTTGGAAGATGTCAACGAAGTCTTCAATTCACTTAGTATTTATAGAAGGTGCCAGTTGTCATAGACAAAACTTTTCTTCCGTCACTTGGGTCGTTTACTCACCCGAGGGTCAACTAGTGTCTTTAGGTGGTGTTTGTCTAGGGCCATCAATCAATAATGTAGTTGAATATTGCGTCTTTTTAGAGATTTTACGATGCAATTTTACATGGCATTTTTCTTTAGAAGTTCACCTGGATTCCTAGTTNTATGTCAGTTGAACGAAATTTATCATGTGCGAGACCCGACTCTACTCCAACAATTACTACAGGTATGACTTTTGGAACGACATTTTGATTTTATTACTTATAATCACATACCCATAATTTCTAATTATGTTTTAGATTGGAAATTTTCACATAACTGAAGTAAATAAAACACATTAACCAATGTACACATCATAATATAAGTAAATCGAAGACCGATGTTTTTTATATTTCATTTCTCCAAAAATATGGTGTTATGGTACAAAATTGGGGCTCACACCCTCAAAATACATATACAATTGATTGATACAATGACCATGACATATATGCCTATGGCATATTATGTGTGTCATGATAGTATACTACGACATTTACAAGATTCCAGAAGAGTCACACCCAAGTGTGGGGCACACCCACCACTTGCCACTGCATCGCCTTTGGTAGATACTCTACCTAAACCATGGGAATCATATGCGTGAAATGAGATAGGTTTCCTTGCACATTTGAAGCACTCTCTCCACATCACCTCATACTAGATCATCCCCTTAGTTCCTCTGTCCATGTCATGGGAATCCATCCAGCCATCACGGACCTACATATGCACAACAAATATTTTTTTTTTAAATAATTGACATCATCCAAAAATAGTTTTGTTTTCTTTATTCTTTTTGAAAAACACAAAAAAATGAAATATATTTGAAATTTTTTTCATACCTATGTCTCTGTAGGTGGAAACTGGTGGAAATGGAAACTATGGATATCCTATGAATTCGATCCCTGCATAAGAGTAGTCATCCAAGGCTATCAACTAATGAATCCACCAGAAGAAGAACTCATTGTTGTAGGGGGTCGGTACCCTACCACCTCCCAACCGCCTCATCACCTCGGTCCAACATGACATGGATGGATTGAGCGATCTATGTGGAATGATCTCAAATCTAGAGCTCAATCCTTGAACCTGCTCGAAGAAAAAACTACACAATATAGATGTGAACCTGAAGTTCCTCTTCCTACCATGTTTGCAGTCTTTCAGTTGGATCTTCATGTTTGCCAGTAGTGAGGTGCGCCAATCATACACTATGGGTCTTAGTCACTCCATGGAGTAGAAAATCAGTGGCCTTGATGCTTGGTACAATGAGGTCAAACCCATGATTTGTGTAAGCACAAGAACGACGATATTTAAAATAAGGTTTTTGATCGCCCTAATGGGGAGTTGGCTCCCTAACTTTTCTATGCCTGCAACAAAGTGAGTGACAATGTAATCCTCTATGTTCATGCCACTCCCAACTCCTATATATTTGAGGTTCACCACCTCACCTCAATGTGACAATCATGTAAGAAAGTAGATATCCTCGACTTCAATTCTCGATGGTTATCCATCGAGGTTGAAGGCCTATGTATCTGGATCCAAAAATTTCACCAACATTTGGAGTAGCCTCACTTGAGCTCTCTTCACTTTGAGAGCCCAAAACTTATAAATAATGCATAATTTTAATGCTAATTGGGTCCTTGGATCTCTTTCCATAGAAACATCAACTTCCTCATGCTCTCTTTCTCTCCATTCAAGTACCATCCTGCAAGAAAAATTTGTTTTTTTAGTCAAACTTCTTTTAAAAACCAATTTGCGTACTTGTACGTAGGCTTCTGTGGTAATGGTCGCATGTAAGGCTGCATATACGTGGGCTATATTTCCCTTTCCCACCTACATGCATCCATATACAGGAGCCGATGATCTATAGCCCGTGTAGACCCTAATTCCTAATTTGCATCTTAAAAAACTCAAAAAATGAGACCTAATTCAAAATTCTAATCCACTAGAAATGAAGAGGAGAGAAAGAGTACTTACTTGGTCCAAACAGTTTTCAATTTCGTCGCTCGTTCTTCCGCAATCGACACTTAAAGGTCGTGGCAAATTTGGTCCAAAATGCACTATTTGGGTAAAAATGTTAAATGGTATGGTAAAATTAGTTATTTTTACTATTTGTAGAAAATGTTTACCCACTTTACATAGTTTTTGCTAAATATTTTGGCCTAGTGAAATAATAGTGCAGTGGAAGGAGTTAGTTTTGGTGGTTTTATCCAGGGATTCTTACGGTTTCTAGCATCATTTCGCTCGTGTGTGACTTTGGAAAGTATTTTATTTTACCAAGAATATAGGATAAGACATCACTCAATTTTGCACACTTGCATTATAATATGACTACGATTAATATGCCTTAGGTGCAAACCCATTTGTTAGCGACATGGAACCTTCTTTATCCTACTAGAAGTGTCGGTAGTGAATGGGTAGAGGCTTACCAAACATGGGTTCCCTAGTTAGAACCTTTGTGCCATTTGGTGCACATGCATAGATTTTTTCCATAAGACCGGGAGTCCCTTATAGTTGCAATATGACTTTGCATTTGAACCTCATATTATCAATTATAAGCATTCTGACCTATACCTATGGGACTTCTACCAAGTCTTGGTTAAGCTCTTTTCTGACTCCATCAAAAAGAGAAAATATTGTCGGGTGAAATTGTCTCTGTCACACTCGTTAATGGGATTTGAAAGGATGTCTATTTGGTGTAAGTTTAACCCTTTTTTGGACCAAGTAGACTAATTTTGAAAAAGGAATACTCTAGTCACTAGTGTCCAGAAGAGTTCTCCTGGGTATTGTTTTATACCTTTTCGGGCCTAGGTGAATAAATATTTGAAAAAGGAAATTCTTTGGCGTTAAGTTGTAATTGCACTCCATTATCCTACTTGCAGTATTGAGCCTATTGTCAGTTCTTGATTTCTTTCTATAAGCCTATTATCTCAGTAGTTTTCAAAATCATCCAAGAAGAGACTTGTTTATATCCTTGGCAGCTTGACACCCTATACCATACAAGGAAACATTCCCCTAAGTGTCCATATCTTGCATGCACCTCCTTGCATTGAGCATAGGTATGTTCCATTGTTGGAACTAGTTTCTTACTCACGACACTCGTTTCCTCCTCTATATCATAGAATTCATTTGTCTATGAAAAAACAAAAAAGGACGGGCGAGAAAAGAATATTATCTCATGTTGGTAGCATTTGTTTCGCCTTTCAATAGAGCACAAAATTTTGATTCCACTTGTCATCCAAAGTTTGGGTTTAGCATGACCTTAGGAATATGAGCTTGTCAATTAAAATTTAATCCTTTGACTGGTTACTATTCTAGTCCCTATGGAGAGTTTTATTGGTGCCTCCTACATCAAAAAGTTTTGTTATCAATTATATGTTGTCATAGTCCTCCATATGTCTCATGCTCTTTTTCAAAGGATGTCTATGATCTTGTGTCGACCATTTCTCAGAACTATTGACTTTGCATGTTGGCCATACCCTCAGTGTGTCTCATAATTACATGAAGTTATAGTCCTATCGTGTACCCTGGTCCTACTTTCCTTATTGGTAGGTAACCTTGAACCTAGCTGTCGACATCTCCTCATTGGTCGCTAACTGGGGAGATTCCCTTGTGTTCGACGACAAGAAATCTATTCACACATTAGGATTTTTGCAGTGTCTTGGATGCCATTATCCTTATTGGTGGTTTCCTAACCTTTGTCAGTAGTTTTCCTTATTGGATACTATTCATAGGGTCTCTTTCATGCACTACTTTCATCTTGTGCATGTGAGATATGCATAGGGTCATTGATTCATGAACATGTTCTTCATACAAGTTCCTTCAAATCATAAAGCTATTGTTGTGTACCTCATGCTAAATCATGAGAGATTCCTTAATGCTCTCCTTTCAATGGGTCTCCTTCCGTCGACTTCAACTCATATATTCTAGAAATGAGGCCTAGAGTCCTATGAGTACCTAGAGGATTGTAGTCATCAGTGGAAGGTTCTCTCACCATTGAAAGTTGGGAATACATCAAAGTCTCTTGATCGATGGAATATTCAAGTGTTTGACCTCAATACCTTTATTCACACTTGTAAGAATGCACTTAGTGCCTTGATACCTACTTTCATTATCGATAGGTTGTCTCACATTTGTTAATGGTATACCTTAATGACCGGTAATCAAACAAAGTCTCATTGTGTTCGACCTCAACTCCTTTATTCACATGATGTTGATTTTCACCTTTGGTGGATCGTGTAGAAGACTTGAAGACATCATTTCATATTCATAGCTGTCCTGAGCTATTAATATCATTCATTGTACCAATACCTATATGAATTTAGTGATCATGGGAGATCAAATTGTACTCCATTATATATAGATATCTTTATATTGATTTTGAGACAAGTTTTCATCGGGCCTTGTTTGTGACTATGACAACCTATGGCATGTATCTACTTTGTATAGTATATTCATGTCCATGAAAAAATATTTGATATATTTCCACATGGATGAGAAATGTAATTCAAATTGGCATCCATGTGTACAAACTCATTATGGATTGCAATATTCTCATGAGTAACTAGTTCATCCAACTAGGTCTCCATTACTCCACTTTTGGGAATTATAATGTATTTTTTCCATCACGTATACTCCTATGACCTCACACTAGGGGGCATATGTTATAGCAATATTTTCCTCACCCCATGCAACTTGCTCAGAAGGCATTTTCCATTTCCCTATGCGGACTTGAAGTCCCTTTTTGCAATTCCCATAGCTAAAAACCATATTTTTCCACATATACGCGCCCTAACAACTATACAACATGTGTCTACATAGGTTTCACCATTAAAACCCACATACATCAGGGTTTGTTCCCAAAATTAAAAAATGGTGTCGGGTTTCCATGTCACATCATGAGATCCATGATCCTTGACCTTCCATATACTGGAAACTCTCCAACTCGGCCCTTCCATTCCATTTGAAGGATATAAATGGGCCATATCCAAGCTGTGGAGAAGAAAAATAATTCAACTTTTGAGAGAAAAGTTACTCTGAAGAAATTATTTACTTCATATTGAGTCGACATCCCTTTGTCCTTTTAAGTCTGAACACATAGTCCATCCCCCAAGCTCTTCCCTCTTTGATGGAGAAATTTATTGTCCCTCTTATATGAGCTTGCCTTTGGTGGAGGATTGAAGTGGTGGAGGCCCAATTAGAAGGGACTTAGTTTCTTGGTTCTGAGATGTGCTGACATGAAAGTTTGTCATTCACACACTTTTTTTCATCATATTTTAATAGAAATACTTTTTTCTTGTCCAATTAATATCTTGCAAATATTTTAATTGTTATTCCATGGGAATATTTATTTTGAATATTAATGGATTATGCTATTATATGTGATAACTTTATATATTATCATCATATTCTTGTGTATCTTGGTTTTTTAGGACAAGTTGTATGTGTATATATTTGAGTCGAGTTCTCAATGGTGTTCTTGATCGAACATCCATATGAGGTAGGCTCTTTATCTTGTCTTGTTAGCATGTTTGTTTATATAGCATACTTGAGATTATAATTATTTCCTGCAGTCATTCCATCTGTTGTGGTTTACCCCATGCCATAGAGTGTTTTTCCTCATAACAGGTGGCTATCTAGGAACCTCTCTAATGAGGTTCCTCTCACTCTTTACATCATATAAGGTAGCAATATAGAAACCGCCTTTACAAAATTCATCTCACTTATACAAGGTGGAAATATAAAAATTTAAAGAGTCTCTCTCACTCTTATAATTTACAATGATTGGATTACAAACCTACTAATAGAATTTTAGGATATTTACAAATATGCATATTATATTTACAAATATACATATTTACAAAAATTTTAAACTTGGTTTACTTATGGACTCATTCTCCCCAGTGTACTGGGAGGAGTTTCACAGCTTCCGACCTCTGACAATGCCTCTGACACTGATGTTGAATCTAACACTGAATATGATGTTGAATCCAAGTAACCATTAGACCAAACTATAGGTATTCCCAGTAACCTATATAACATCTCCTTGCAAATACCAAGCACTATTATTGTGTCTAGAGTAGCTTATCTTGAATACACAAGTACTCAACCAATATGGAATGTGACTACATAACTGTGATCTTCAAATGATGCAAATGAGAGTAGGTTTACCTTTAATCCTAGAATATACAACATATGTTTGATTCCTAGAAATCCTCCCGACTCGAGCTATAATATTACATATCCATATCCTCTTTTGCTTGTATGGTGTTGGTTCTATATCCCACAAAGCAATCTGTGTCAAACTCTGAGAAGGTAAAAAATATTGAGCTCATCCCAGTCATGTGGCGAGATGAGCCACTGTCCAAGAACCATTCTTTGATATATTCATATATCACTTTTCCAAGACCAACCATCAGGAAGTATTATTTCCCAAGATTTTTAGTAAGACCATTAACTTCATCTGGAGCTATTGTTTGTCTTATTGCAAGTGCCTTTAAATATTTTATGTTCTGCTTCAAACATAATTGCATGTAAAGTGTCCAACACTTCTCAATTTGGTGTCCACTCTTACCACAATAAGAGTAGAGCATCTTGTTCCATGATCCCTTCTTATCATTCCCCCTTTTCCTTTGACTTAAGAAATGATATACCTTCTTCTGGGAGGGATTTACTTGCACATATTGTCTTCTTTGACACTTCTCCACATCATGGTTGCTAGTTCCATAGGAAGCACATGGATAACTAAACCATTCACCAGTAGAAAAAGTATCCATTCCTTCTCCTGTAGCATGCACATCTTTCCCTAGAGATGACTTTCACATGTTACATTTCTCTAGACTGGAACGTAAGGCCAATTATTGGTGTAGGACTTCTTCATTTAAATTTCTCTTTTCTTTAGCTACCCTCAAGCACTCTCCATCTTGATGGGGATATGAAGAGTTGTCTTTCTTGATCATGTTCTTTGAGAGAGATAGTTTGTTGTGAAGTAGAGACTTATCATTCTCCACTTGTCCAACCTTACTCATTGATGGTCTCAATATCTGCAACTTTATTTCTAAATCGTGAAAAATACTCATGTGGAAATATTCATGACATAATAGTCAATCATGAAACCTCTTCCTTTATTACTCAAGATCTTGCAACTGCATCCTTAACTCATAATTCTCTCTCTATATTTTTGGATTAATGTTATTTTGTAGCCTCAATTTCATGAGACCTTTACTCATATTTTTTCCCTGATAAGAATCTTCAAGATATTCACCTAATGAACTCTTGGATATCCTCACAACAACAATGTTAGGCACCTAACCTCCCTAACCCATCACGTAGGTAGAATAATATATTTTTCATGTAATAAATGCCAATATTAATAAGGCCTAGTAATAAGGAAGAATAAGTCAAATGTAAGAAGACCTAATAAAAGCTTCCACTTCTAGAAGATATTCTTATAGATTGTTCTTTCGGTAGATATATTTAGTATAAAAAGGATTCGAGGGAATGAGAATATTTTGTCTTGAGAATTATTGTAATAGAGCATTGCTCTGTTGGAGGTTTCCCCCTCGAAGAGGAAAGTGAACATTGTTTCCTATTAATAAAGGTATTATTATGGTGTTGTGGTTTCATCTATTGGGTTGTTCCACTATTATTCTCTGTAATATTTCTATTTTTTATTATTATAATAGATCTGGTACCTTACAAGTGGTATCAGAGAACTTTTCTTGGCAGAAAATTGTGGGTTATTTTTTTCAGGGTAGAAACGTATTCTAGCATCTTAAAGATAGAGAGATCTCTTGTTCAATGCATAAATTTTTGGTCGGGGAAGCATACACATAGGAACTACAAGTGGTACTTAATCTTACATTTTTCCCACCCTTGTAATCCATGTTGGTACCTTTTGATTGGTAGGGCATCATACATCACTTGTATATGGATCGGCCTAGATATCCTGAAGCCCTCCGTAGATAAACCAATAATACACTTGACTTATATAGTTCCACCGAGAACAACACTTAGGAATATACTCTCTAGGACCTGGGTAGTTGGGTAGTATGGCTAAGGGAATATTCTAGCCTCCTTAGTTGGTTCCCTGAGATATTGGGTCAAATACTATTGTTGGACCCTGCACGTATATTACATAGATATAACACATGGAAAACCATTTTCTATAGAAACCATGAATACACTAACCCTTGGGAAATAAACAAAAATAGAATAGACAAGATCTATTACTCTACAACAATGCCTCCTACATTCTTGTTGCGAAATTCCTACACATTTCTTCTTGTTAAGCATTTGGACATTTTGTCATTGTAGTATTATTCAGATTGGAGTATAACTTCATAGGAGTAAAAAAGAAAGTGTTTATATCCTATCAACACCATTTTTTGAGACCTATCCCATTGGATTCCTCTCTTCTCCCTGATTGTATTCATACCTATCATTTTTCAATAATTTTTTCTCATGGACCCAACCCCTTTTTGACACCCTTATTTGGCATCTATCCCATTGAATTCCTCTCTTTGCACTAATTGTAGTGGTACCATTCACTAGTAACCCCTTTCTATTCTATCCCACTTTCCCCCCTGTCCCATCCCCATGGCCTACACTCATGGCCAAGATTGGGAACATTGTCTCACTACCTTAGAAAAAGCTCATGACCAAACCTAGATTGATATTTCTTCGATTACTTCTAGTATTGGTAACCTCAACTCTGTTAGAAAAATAGGATCATGAAGTAATAAAATAAAACAAATGTGAAAATAAAAAATAGAAGATACACAAATAATAGAGACACAGATATACGTGGTTCACCCAGTGTGGGTTACATCCACCAGAGAAATTGTTAGGTCCTTCCCTTTTATTATCCAACAAAATGAAGGGATACAACCTAAAAAACACTCATTGTAACTTCCTCTTATTTCTCTCACAACTTCCTCTCTCAGAATACAATATTCACAATAATACACAACCTCAATACAATTCCCTTATAAAAGAGGGTTCCCTTCTAGGGAAGAAAACTCTAATATAACATATATCGTCATATCAATGACTTAATGATGAATAGTCAATATTGACTATGAAATTACAATATACATTTACAAGGAAACTTTTCCTTTGGGGGCTGCACCCCAGAACCCCCGCTGGCCCCCAGACCCCACAGGGGGGGCAAGCCCCTCTACAAACCCCCCACATGGAGGGGTGTACATTCTTCCAAGGTGTACAGTATTCATGAGGTATAAAAATGTCTGAAAACAAAGACCTATGAATCAGGAAGATAATCAAGCTCCACAATCAATAATCTCCCACTTGGAGACTGATCACAACAACGCCACTTTTGTTGTACCTACTGGACTATGATCCACCTTGGACCTGGAAAAAATTTCATCTTCACCTTCATGCTTGAAGTCCAGCTGAAACTGAGCAGGAACTCAGTTTCTCCCTGGTTACTCCCTTTGTTAACATGTCTGCAGGATTCTGGCTAGTATGTATATTCTCCAACTTCAAATGTCCATCTTCCAAGATGGATCGTATGAAATGGAACCTGAGTTGTATGTTCTTAATATTTTCATGGAAGTATTAGTTATTTGAAATATGAATGACACTCTCACTGTCACAGTACAACCTGTTATTCTCCTACTTCTTTTGCAATTCCTCCATAAACCTCTATAACCAAATCATTTCTTTACTAGCCTCTGTAGTAACAACATACTCTTCTTCTTTTGTTGAAAGTGCAACAACATTTTATATTTTTGAAATCCAAATTACTGTTGTTCCACCTATAGTAAAAACATACCCTATGGTTCTCATCTTTCTATATTTATCACCTTCCATATTTAAATAAACATATATATGTAGAATAGTGTCTGAACCTCCAAAACATAATTCATGAGTAGAATTACCTCTCAAATACATGAGAATCTGCTTTAATGCCTCCCAATGTTCTTTACCTGAATTTTTCATATACCTGCTCACAACTCCCACTGCATGTGTAATATCTGGTCTTGTGCAAACCATCACATACATAAAATTGCCAACTATTGATGAATAAGGGATGTTGGACATGTATTATGTTTCCTCTTGTGTCTTGGGAAACATTTCCTTAGTTAATTTGAAATGGTTGGCCAAAGTCATGCTAATTGATTTTTCATTCTGCAATCTAAACCTCTCCAACAAATTCTCTTTGTACCCACCCTGAGACAATGTCAATTTGTGATTTTTCATGTCTCTTATTATTCTCATACCAAGGATTTTCTTTGCAGCACCCAAATCCTTCATCACAAATGAATTAGCTAATTTCTTCTTGAGCACATTTATATCTTGCATATTAGACCCTACAACAAGCATGCCATCTACATACAATAGAAATATATTATATCTTCCATTTTCTATCCTTTTAAAATAATCACAACGATCAGAATGACATCTACTATAACCTTGTTCTATCATAAACCTGTCAAATTTAAAATACCATTGCCTTAGAGATTGTTTTAGGCCATACAACATCTTCTTCAACCTGCATGCCAAATTCTCTTTTCCTTTGACCTCATGCCCATATGGCTTCTGCATATAAATCTATTCCTCCAAATCCCCTTGGAGAAAAGTTTTCTTTACATCTAATTATTCAAGATGAAAATATTATGCTGCCATAAGACTAAAAATATCCCTAATTGAAGTCATTTTAATAACGGAAGAAAATATTTCATCAAAATTTATACCTTTCTTTTGTGAAAACATCTTTACAACACGTATAGCCTTGTACCTCTTTTTTCCTTCATCTTCTTCCTTCAACCTGTAAACCCATTTATTATGCAATGCACTTTTTTCTACAGGAAACTAAACCAAGTCCCAATTATGGTTATTTACCAAGGAATCAATTTCCTCCTTCATGCCTTCCTCCCACTTATTTTTAGTGTCTACATGTATTTCCTCTTCATAACTTTCTGGTTTACCAGAATCAGTCAACAATAAATAAAACAATGAAGGAGAGTATCGTTCAATGGGTCTACTTAACCTGGTAGATATTATAACAACACCTGCAAGAGTTTGAGGTAATTGTTGCTCCTTTTGTTGTACATTTTTATTTTCTGGTACCTTTGGAATTTTTTCTTCAGTGATTTCATCAGGCACTATGTATTCTGGTTTTTCTTTTTCCTATTTCTTTCTCTATAATTGATCTTTGTACATGAAATTCTCAATGAATATGACATCTCTACTCCTAATGATTTTATGAATTTCATAATCCCATAAGTGATAACCAAAATCATTAACAATGTATCCAATAAAGGTACACTTCTTGGATTTTGCCTCAATATTTGTTCTATTTTCTTTATCCATATGGACAAATGCTTCACAACCGAAAGTCTTCAAAAATGAATAGTTTATCTTTTTACCTATCCATGCCTCCTCTAGAATTGCACCATCCAAAGAGATTGAACGACCTTTCTTTATTAAGTAAACACAAATATCTACAACATATTCCTAGAACTGTAAGGGCAACCCAACATGCAATCTCATACTCCTTGCATGCTCCATGATTGTCCTGTTCATCCTTTCTGACACAACATTTTCTTGTGTTGTTCCTAAAATTGTCTTCTCTCTATGAATCCCATGGTATGAACAATAATCATCAAAATCCTTGCTATAATATTCACCTCCATTGTATGATCTGAGACACTTCAACCTTTTTTTTGTCTCATTCTCAACCAAATATTTCCATTTCTCAAAAGTATCAAAAAATCATTTTTTTTGTCGAATGTAATAAACTCAAGTTTTTTCGATTTGCATCATCAATAAAAGTAACATAATAATGAGTGCCACCAAGAGATGATACCTGATTTGGTCCCCATACATGTGTATGCACAAACTCTAAACTTTCACTCTTCTTTTCTTTTCTGACTCTGAGAAATATGACTCTCTTATGTTTTCCATAAACACAATGCTCACAGAAATCCAAATCAATTTGTTGAAGATGTGGCAACAAATTTCTTTTGTGAATTATATGCATCCCATTCTCACTCATGTGTCCAGGCTTATGATGCCATAGTGTTGTATCCACTGCTGTATAATTTAAAGATATAGAAGAGTCGGTATTACCAGTACATAAATACAATGTACCTACCTTCTCTCCTTTTGCTATCACCAGTGATCCTTTGGTGACCTTCCATGCCTTATATGTAAATATAGATGTACAACCTTCACTTTCCAACTGCCTTGTTGAAATCAAAATTTTCCTTAGATATAGAACATGTCTTACCTCTTTCAACAACCATTGGTTTCCATTCTTTTTCCTTATTTGTACATTATCCATTCCAAAAAAATTTAATGGTCCATCATCACACAAATGAACCTGTCCAAAATCACCTTGAACATAATCTAGAAAAATTATCCTATGGGGTGTGGCATGAAATGAAGCCCCTAAATATACTACCCAAGACTCAAAAATATTATCTATAGAATGAGTCAAATCATCTTGTTGTGAGTTTTAAACCTGTGAAGTAAAGCAATGCATATAGATTCTTAATCAAAACAAAAATTAATCAATGGCTCATTCACATAGTACACAGAGATTTTTATCGGAAACCCTCAGCCGGGAAAACCTTTCTTATATTCATTATGTCGAATTTCACCATTCACCATACAATATATACAATGTTTTTAGGTATTCTGTATATACCAAAACCCTAATCCCTTAATTCGAGATTAATTTACAAAATTGCTAAAAATAGCAAAAACCGACCAAAAACAAATTTCGTGGCGCTGCACCGGGCTACCGTCCGTTGTCGAACGTTGCATGTAACAAGGGGGGGGGCATACCTGCCCCCCCCTGGGACCCCCCTAGGAAAGTGCCCAGTGCACATGGCACAAACAAAGCACTAGTACGAGGGATCGTCAGACGCAGTTGTCATATCTGACACGCCCACACACACACATGCAAAGAATATAACACATACCCAACATTCTTCCACTTGTTGTTTTCTTTGCATCTAGGGGTCCAGGGGATTATATAGTCAACAATCTAGGGCAGCAATGCCCATTTTTACTCTACACCAGGAGAATTTTTTTGTGCTCACAGACTTTGTCAATGAATCTGCAACATTCTTCAAAGTGTCAACCTTTTCCAGCAACACCTTCTTTTCCTCAACTATGTATCTCACAAAGTCATACTGAACATCAATATGCT
>JASDQU010011325.1:59735-71187 GCA_032191745.1 Picea mariana
GAGGTGAGGATGGTGTAGAGATTGGAATGTACAATCTTGTCTTTGAGGTAAAAAATGTCGAGTAGGGGAAGTTGCAAAAACAACTAATCTATCAGCCATTGAATTAAGTTCCCTTTTAACATGAGTGATGTTAAATGATAAAAGATTTGAGATCAACATCCAAACAACATGGGTATAACTCTTAAGTAACTTATTGTTTGATATATAAATATTTCGTACAAGGTTCACAACAAGTTAAGAATCACCAAAGACTGTAAGGTGGCCACAACCAAGGTTATATTCATTTTCAATTCCCAACAATAAGGCCTCAAACTCAACAACGTTGTTTGTACAAGAAAATTCCAACCATAAGATAAATTGTGGAATTTTCTTATAGGGGAATATAGAATGATGTCGGCTCCATTAACTTCATTAGAACATGAGCCATAGAAATGCATGTTCCACATGCCATCATTAAAATCAATTGGTTCAAGTATAGTTTCACCTTCATCAACAAATATAGAGTACACCCCTAAATCTTCTTTGAGATAATTTACATTGGGTTAGGGAACACTCTCTATATAAGGTGAAATTCTTCCTTCCCTAAGAACTATAATGTTATTTCCATTTTGAGGTACGGATAAGTGTGTGCCATCAAGTGAAAGGTATCCACTAGTTAAGGCTTGCTAGTCCCTTCCCAAAATAATTGAGTATTTACTCACCAACATGTCAAATACTTGGATATTAAGAGTTGTCCTTATCTCAGGATGCGCACACAAAACTAGGGTTACATCCTTGATTTCACCTATAGTTGATTGCTACAAATTATTATAAGAGAGCATGCTTCTAGAATTTTTCATTGGTACAAGATAATCCAAGCTCTTCTATGATAATTTTATACATCAAAATTGGACCAAATCCACCATCAATTAGGCAACAATGAGCTATTTTATCCATGACTTTTACTGAAATATAGAAAGGGGTTTTTTTATAGGGTTCCTAAAATTATTTACACCTATCCTATTTACAGTTGAATATTATTCCTTTGACTCTTCAAATAGATTGGCTATGGTAGAAACATTTCCTTCCATAAAGTCCTTAAGATGATTTGGTTGTTCTGGGAGGACAACCATTTCCAAAAGGGTAGAATCAACTTTGATATTAGCCAATTGGTTAAGGATATTGTACTTAGAAGAGGGAAGAGGAGAAGATACTCCTTGATCACTTGAAGTTTTGACAATTTGTATATCAACACTTTGAGAAGATGAGCTTGGGGTAGAAGCAGTGCGGGGAAGATCAAATTTTCTCTTGGTGGTGTAATATTTGTTCTCGGTATTGAACACCATAACATCCTCTAGTTCATCCCAATCGAAAGCAATGATCGTGGTATCATGCCTTTTTCCAAAGATCTTATCTCTAGCATTTATTTTAACTTCGCAAGTAATCTCATCATGCTTTTATTCACAGAAGTTACACCAAGTGCAAGTCATTATGGTCTTTGGATAAAAAGTTCTTTCATTAGTATTTCTAAAAGGCACTCGGGAAGAAGAAGAAGCCTTGGGGGAAGAGGAAAAGGAAATTCCTTTTCGTTCGTAGGCTATCATCCTATTATTCATATCTTGCATGGGCTATAGAATGGCAGACATTTCAGTTTTCTTGACCAAGTCTCCCTTAGGAAGACCCATTCTTTCAAGTTTCTCTTTACATTCTAAGGAAGTATGAAGGGAAGAACCGAGATTGTCAATATCCTTTTCTTCAATTCTATGACGATAAGGACAAGGTAAAGCGTTATAATAATCCATGAATGAAGCTTTATTTTGAGGACAGATTAGTTCGGGAATTTGATTATATAGTTTGGTGAAATGAAGGTTAAAATACATAATGGTTTCACCATATTTATAGGAAATATTGTTGTATTCCCTTAAATGATCAACTAGACTCTTGGGTTGTCCATAAGTGGACTTAAACCAATAGACCAATTCTTCCCAAGTTGAAAGAGTTTTGGGTGGGAGAGAAAAAAATATTCTACAACTTTCCCTTCAAGAGAATTGACATATAAATGCATGCAAGTATCGTTATCGTTAGCTTCTATGTTATGACAAGAATTAGAAAATTCTACAGATGTTCATTTGTGTTAATGGTACCATTTGCTGAGAACCTAGGTAAATGATATTTGAATTTTGGAAATGGTTGGGTGGCTGGTGTGAGATTCAAGGGAGAAGACACGTGCCAAGGGGTGGTTGTAGCGTATTCTTCAAATTGGAAAATCCCATATTTCTTGATTATCTTAGAAGGATTAGTAGTAGATTGGATAGGGATTTGATGTGTTATCACTGTAACAATTTTTATATGGAATCCAAGTATCGGGATTTAGCAAGAAGCTAAATCAGTGTAGAAGTGCGATAAACTGGAGGACAGGGCCACATATAGTGGACGAGGCTAGGTATAGTGTAAAGATGAAGTTGATGGGACCCGAAAGGTCATAGATCATGGGTGCCATAGATCAACGATCAGGGAGCGTATCAGGCCAAGAACTAGCACATAGGTTACTCTCTCGAAAGCGGGTCGATAAGAATACCACAGTTTCATCTCGAGGCCACATGGTGCCTCTAGATACATATCGGGGGGGAAATCAGATGAGCTCGAAACCACTCAATCCCATCTCGATGTCACATGTCAAAATATCATTAAACAAATCAAATCCAAGGGCCGCATGTGGAAAAGAAAAACAACGGCCAGTCAAATCATCTCGAGACACTTGTTTAGATGCCATTTGTCTATGAGATGCCAAGCAAGCACTGCTAAAAAATTGATTCGAAGGCTCATCATTTGAAATCAATGGCCAAACATGATAAGCTGTTATCCCTACAAGGAATTTCGTCAGTAGCCCATGATTAGCACTCAATGACAACTGTCATTCAAAACATGGACTGCATTACTCTATTTCAGGAAGTTGATGTTATATTCCAGAGTAGGATAATCACAAATTGAATGATCCATCCAACTCCTATACAATTGAGAGGAATAGGATCCTATTTCTAGGCGAACCAGAGGGAATGGAGTAGAAAAATTTAGTGTCCTTCAGCAAATCGAGATATTCAAATAATCTGACAGAATTATCAATGAAAAAGAAATAAAATCTTGCTGCACAAATATTGGCATCGAAATTTCACACAAAGTCTGTAGATGAACCAGGAGCAGGTGAAGAGGTCAAATTGAATCCTATCATGAAGGATTTAATCATTAATGGATATGCAGACGGATCCTACATGCAATATAGAGAGAGTAAAAGGAGAAAGCGATGAAGGAAGGAGGTTAAAGATGAAGTGGTGGAAAGTATTGGAGAAAATCATCCTGATTGGCTTGATACCTTAAAGGAAGAGATTGCTAACCTGAAATAGATTTCAAGCTAAATTAAGTATATTTCAGGGAATTTTGTGATGATGTATATAAGTGGCATTCAGGGTAAAAAAAAAAATGTGTCAGTTTTGGTTTATAATGATCCCTAGAAAGTAGGAGCTCAGTTTTAGTACGTTACTCCCTTCGTAATTGATAGCTGTTTTTGGAATCTTGGGGAAGATGGTCTGTTTTGGGCCTCATATGTAATTTATCTATATATACTATTACAAAGATAAACTAATGGTTGGACTTACCGAAGAAGGGAATGCCCTTGTAGCAAGATAGCTTTGTAAATTCTTATAAATGTTTAATATAGGCAGATAAGGTTTTCTTAGATAGCCAAGATTCATCACGGTGTTGATGCTTAGTGTATTTTCTTGTATTTCATATCCATAAATGTGTTTTTCTGCTATATATAATCTTTAAGAAAAAGAAAGAATTCACACCATTGGTTCTCTTTCTCATATTGGTTATACTTGTCATATGTTTATTGGTTCCTGGTTCAGAATTCACTCGAGATTAGTGTTGTGTTTTCAGTAGCCAACCTTTATGTTTCTTCTTCCAATGCTATACCAAGAGATTCATCCTCTAATGGATGCCTCTTGTTGATAGTATATTTTCTTCTCTTTTCCTCTGCCATATCTTATTACTTATTTGGTTGAACATCATACCTATTTTTCCTCTGTTCCCTCTAGAATACATATCTTATAACCTTTCATACGTTTTCAGGAATGGACCCCATTGCCCAATGGACCTGCTCTTATGTTTTTTCCTACCACCTTTAAAATTTACACCATGGCATAATTTGACCTCTGTGCGCGCATTGCCAAATATTTTGATTATTTTAAGTAGCTATATCCCAAATGATTGTATGTCCGAGAGAGCCCTCTCTGGTTGGAAGGGTCATAATCCAACCTAACATTGGTTGAAAGAGTTGCCTCTATCGTTTGTCTATCATCCAAACAAATTTACAGAGTGCTAACATTTGGTGTTGTTGTCGGGGACCGAAGGAGAAATCTTCCCTGGGAGAAATGACAAAGTTCATATATGAGTACTAATGTTGAAGAGTATTCAGACACAGAAAGGTTGTATATCATCCACCTGGTGACTCCATTTTCAAGAATATAGAATTCAAAATTTTTACAATGACTCCACTACCCAAAGACTCAGTAGCCTGAATATTTTTTTGGTGACTCCAATCAAGATTCAAATGCGATTCAGAGACTCCAATGGAATATGAGACCCCTTGAAAAAGGTATGAAAGGATATCATGTGAGAAAACAAGTACCCGAAGTTGATTTTTTTCCAAGACATAATATTTCTTGTTATTAAATACCTTTTGTCCTTTCTTGAACATGCTAAACAAATTTTTCTATACCTAATGCATTCAAATGATGATCATGATAATCCTGAAATCATATATCCTCATCTTGAAATTATATAGATATCTCCTTAGTTTATCACTGATTTTGATCAAAATATCCCATCCAATCCATGTGATAACCATGACCAAATTGATGAGACTCATGAAGCCAAGGTTGATATGTCACCTTCTGTACTTGATCCTACATTCTCCAAAACCCAACACAGATACAGACTCTTAAAATTTCCTCACATCCTTCATGATTTTCCTCCAAATCACTATGAGTACCTACATGTGTTTGATGGGGAACTTGGTGCCACCACAACGGAAAAACACCTCCAAGAGTTTGACCATTTTATAGATTTGTTTGAGATTGACCATGATGATGTTTGTATGAGGGCCTTCTCTCAATCATTGAAAGGAGATACCAAATAATGGTTTAAACATTTTCATCCAGAGACAATTATCTCATGGGAAGAATTGAAGAGTGTTTTTTCAAAGTTTTGGGGAAAGAAAAAATCTCTGGACCTACAACTTACAGAATTTTATGCCTTGAAAAGGCAAAGCAATGAGACTATTTCCACATTCAGTAGAAGGTTTTCCAGTATTTATTATTAGCTCATGGGAAGAATTGAAGAGTGTTTTTCAAAGTTTTGGGGCAAGAAAAAATATCTGGATCTACATCTTATAGAATTTTATGCCTTGAAAAGGAAAAGAAATGAGACTATTTCCACATTCAGTGGAAGGTTTTCCAGTATTTATTACGATTTGCCCAAATAAATTCAAACCCACTGAAGTTGCTACCATGATCCAGTATGCCACTACTCTTCACCCAGATTTGTCTTTCCTCCTGATGGAGAGAAGACCTAAAACCTTACAAAATGATGCTCATGAAATTCAACACAATATCCTGGCGTGTGAACAGATTCAAAATGAGGGGTTGGATGCTCTAGGACATGAAAATGAATATGAATAGAAAATAGTTGAATGGAATCTTGAGCATGAAATTGATAACATCATAGGTCCTCTTGAAATGTTAAATGATAATGATTTTGAAAAATATTACATCCCACTTATTGAAAGAGAGGACACTTGTGTAACTTCTGATCCACCCCATGATAAGCATGAAGCTGATTGCTTCATATATTCATTTGTAGATAGTCAAGAAGACGAGTTTGAAAATCTGCTTGTTGAGAAACAGGTTGATGTTTCAAGTTTATTTTTGCTATATGACATTGCAGATGTTTCTGATTTTCCTATATATGATGAATATGATGATGATTATGATTTTTTCTTCTTAGAAAAACCAATTGTGTGACCTCTCCCTGAAAATGTTCCTTTTCAACAGTGTAGTGAGATCCATCAGCCTACATGTCATACTTAGAAATAATAAGGTACTGAAACAATTGAAGGAAATTATTTGCATTTATGCTTTTCTTCATTTGAATTGTTGAAGGAAAATGATAAGATCATCATCGAAACAAAGGAATGTGTGCTGATGCCAAATCACACTGATTCACTGAAACAAATTGACTAGAAATTACAGCCATTGGTCAAAGAGGAGTCTGAAAATAAGTGAGTTCAAAAATCTAAAAGAATTGAGAAACATGCATATGACAACAGTAAAGAGAATGAAAAATATTTTGAATCAGGTGGAAGAACCTTGCCATTGTGCTTTGCTTCTTTCAAATTGCTAAATCAAAATGTTTATAATTTTTCTGATTGGAAACCCTCCAGTCATGATGTTGAATCTGAAGAAAGCAATGGAATTGCAAATCAAAACTATCTCCCATTATGTTTTTCTTCCTTTGAATGGTTAAAAACAAATCATGAACAAATAGAGAAATTTGATAAAAGAATTGTCATTGAAAGTCATTTTCCTTCTCTAGGAATTGATGAAGATATTCAACAAGATTTCCAGCAAGACAAAATGTTTCAAAGTTGAATTTGTTCCCCTGTGAATGATGTGATTTTTAGAATTCCAATGGGTTTAGACATGGATGAGAGTGCTAAAAACGATTCTATGGAAATTTCAAGTAGAGAACATACAAATGACATAGAGTTTCAGGAAAGCAACAAAACAGTGTATGTCATTTTTAAATCAGAAATGTAGAATGACCATAAAGGAGCAATTGTTTTATCTAATCCCTTTGAATATTATGGTTCATAAAATGTTCTCAGGGCTGAAGAAAAGGAACAAAGAAAACCAATACCTTTGAATATGGCCTGTCCTCCTGTTGTGGGTCATCGAAAAGAAATATTTTCTCATATGTTTCATGACCCTGTGGCATGTTATATGGAGAGTTTTAATACTGAGGATTTACAACTTATGATGGGTTGTAAGCTTAGAGATGAAGATAATGACAAATTGACATCAGTATTAGATATGAATTGATTTCTACTAGGGGTTTCATTTCAGCCATCACTATGTTGGCATGTTTACAGGAAGAGTGTGCTTGTCATTTGTTGGCCCTTGACCAAGTTTTGGAGAACCTTGGTCATGTTTGACCATTTTTGGGACTTCGACAGGCTGGTCAAAGGTGGAGCACAAGGAAAAGTGGAGATCATAGGATCTCGACCCTTTTTTAGAGTATTTTTGGGTTTAGGGTTTATGTAATGGGTATGGGATGTCGGCCCATGGGTTTACCCATGTTTAGGCCCATTTTGTAATGTATAAATAGAAAGCTAGGCGATGTAAGTAGAGACCTAGTGGTGAATGGACGGTGATCTAAGTGTGAATAGTTATGATTCTTTGTGCATGTTGTGCTGAGCACTTGTAGAGCTAAGTGAAAGTGATTGTAAGGAGCTTGTGTGCAGATTGTAAGAACAACTCTGTGCTTGAACCTAGCTTGGGGAAGGAGGATCTAGTGAGGTGCGCGCATATATCCTGTCCTATGTGGAGTTAGTCGGAGGCTCTGTGCATGTAAGGAGATTGAAAAAAGATAATAACGAATAAGAAGAGTTGGTGGACGTAGCCCCACACTGGGGTGAACCACTTATATCCTGTGTTGTGATTGCATTGTGCTTATGATTCTTATGTGATTGTTGTGATTTGTGCTTAGTATTGTGATATGTTTTTTAGATGTATCTGATATAGTAACTTAATGCTTAGTAATGTGACTGAATTCCATATCTGATCTATTTCTACATGCTGAGTGCTTGGATGTGTTAGATCTAGTTGAATACCGCGTTGTTCTGTAATTGGGGTTTCGACCTGCAATGTGAATGAGGGTTAAATACTGATGAATGTTAACTGCTAAGTGCTATGTTAAGTGTTGTAATCACATATTTGTGTCCCAGCTAGGTTGTAGACACTTGAGTCCTGAAACCATCCCTGCCTCTACCTCAGGTGAGACTTCATCTTCTTCGTAGGTGTTTCCGAAAGGGCCGGTAGTTAGGGTTTTGTTGGTGCATTGTTGAAGTGTTGAACCCTGGGTCTACCCTTGTGTACCAACAAATGGTTATATTTTTGGGACCTCCTGAAGGGGATACACGCAATAGGACTATAGTTAAGACAAATCATGACATTGAAGATCAGTGACTTCAACTTGGGAGACCACAAGAACCATGGAATTCTCGCCCCGCATAAGAATTTGACCAAGACCAAGGGGAAGAATCTGAATATCATCCCCTAGCCATGGATAATGGACATCCCGAGGTCCATTATCTTGAATGTAATGAATATACCCCACTTTGGAAGGCACCAGGAGGTTAATGCGTGCGTTAAAATCCTGTTGTCGTGCTTCCTTGGAGGGTATATGTGGCTGGATAAACGCATCACCATAGATCCAACATTGATCCATTAGATCACTGGATTGAGCATGAGGGGACCAGAACTGCAAGACTTTTATCCAGGGAAGGCTGTAGATCGCACCCTGGTGCAGAAGATTAAAGATACCTATGGCGATGTGGAGAAGGGGAAGTGAGGCTACAAGGTAGCCTCCATTCAGAATGGCATAGTGCACCTAGCCTACCAGTTGATTGCTGGTAAGCTAGTAAGTAAGAACAAACCCACACAGGTCACGGGATTCATTGTTGACCTCATGGGAAAATGCGTGGAAGGACTACAGATGAACTAGGCAAATTACCTCGTCAACCAGTTAGAACAAGACCACCTTGAAGCTCAAGATTAGGGCTATGAGTTTCATTTTAGTTGTTTACTAATCTTCATAGCATTCATTGCTTGGGAGATGCTGGAAGGTGCGACCTTCTCAGAGATTGAGTCGTCCGAACCCTTAGCTACGAAGTTCACCATGCTCTAGTACTCGAGAAACATGGCTAAGAAATGGTAGTCCAATGCAGTGTTCCACACCTACTACCTGCAATTGAAGAGGTCTATTGAGTCTTTCCCTCGTATGACGCCAAACACCTTGCACAGGTTCAGATCATTTGTGAAGTTTTGCACAGATAGGCATTTTATTTATATCACTGCATGTGCAAACGAAAGTAAAGAAGAGATCCATTCTTATTACAAGCTCACATAAGAGAACAATGGAGAAGAAGACAAGTAGAAGAAAGGCGAATTCACACCGCCTAGGGATCCTCTTGATGAAGTTGAGACATCCAATAAAATAAAGGTTCCCCCCATGAAACGTACATCGCAAAAGAATTCAAAAGCCAATAAACCACAGATGCAGATTGTACTCACGATGGATGACATAGATCTCATCATCGTTGCTATCTCAGATGCCTCCGAAGATATTTTACAGTGCAATGAAGCCAAGAAAGAAACCATGTATGACCGGATCAAGGTAGAGATGAAAGGGGTACAACAAGCCCTCTACTCTAGCCACACAGTGTCTACTGCACCCCCGTCATTAGAAGGAATAGAGTTGGGAGATGAACCGGCCTAGCTACGCCAAATAACAGATGTGACCGAAGCTCGCCTTCGTTGTATTCAGGAAGAAAAAGAGTAGGACACAGAGGCCTTAAAGCAAGAACAAGTGGAATCCATAGAGCAAGGTCAAGTTGTGCAGAAGGAAAAAGACGACATCTAAGCCAAGTTTGCAAAGGATAGAGCGCAGATCCAAAAGGATAATGAACAACTGCTCATAGAGTAGATTGGAGTGAAAGAAGTAATCACTAGAGAACTTCGCTCTATTATGAGCTTAGAGTAGATGGAACAAGACCCAGTAGAGGATCAAGTGGAAAAGCTTGCTGAAGCCATTCAGTAGCTCCAACAGAGGGTAGTATAACTGGAGTTAAAAGCAATGCCAAGCACTTCGCAGGAAGTGTGAGACCAAAAAGAAGAAACTGCCTGAAGCACAGTCTAGAGAATCAAGGCATTGGCCTTGGAATGTAAATAGCTCAGTAGTTGAAGTGCATAGACTTACAAGCATCTTGCAGAGGACCCTGAACTAAGAGCACTGGAGTCCCAGCTCCAGGAGGCAAAGAAACAAGTAGCATCAGTGCAAGCATAGTTGAAGCCTCTATTAATGGTCGAGAGAATGAAAAGGTCCTAGGAATAGCGCATGGTTCAGTAGTAGGTCCATGGCATATAGAGTAAATTCATGGAAGTGACTCAGGGATTCTGGCTAGTGCAGGATGCAACTTGCACACTTTTTGAGGAAATTGAAGGACGAGGTGAAAAACTAGAACAAGTGGTCAGCACAGTAGAAAAACACTTGGAAGGACCTGTGACAGAGAAGACTATTTAGGATTTCACCGAGCAGGAGGCTCTGGCGAAGCAACAGGTCGAGGCAAATCGAGCCAAGATCGAGGAATTTTAGGCAGAACTACCCAGATCAGAGTGAATCGGGATGATTCATAGGTGAGTGTCGGGGGTCTGTTGACCCTTGACCAAGTTTTGGAGAACCTTGGTCACGTTTGACCATTTTTGGGACTTCGATAGGATGGTCGAAGGYGGAGTGCAAGGCGAAGAAGAGATCAYGGGATATCGACCCCTTTTTAGGGTATTTTTGGGTTTAGGGTTTATGTAACGGGTATGGGATGTCGGCCCATGGGTTTACCCATGTTTAGACCCATTTTGTAATGTATAAATAGAAAGATAGGCAATGTAAGTAGAGACCTAGTGGTGAATGGCCAGTGAGCTAAGTGCGAATAGTTATGATGGTTTGTGCATGCTGTGCTGAGAACTTGTAGAGCTAAGTGAAGGTGATTGTGAGGAGCTTGTGTGCATATTGCAAGAAAAACTCTATGCTTGAACCTAGCTCGGGGACGGAGGATCTAACAAGGTGCGCGCAGATCTCCTATCCTATACAGAGTTAGTTGGAGGCTCTGTGCATGTAAAGAGATTGACAAAAGATAATAAAGAATAATAAGAGTTGGTGAACGTAGTCCCACACTAGGGTGAACCATGCATATCCTGTGTTGTGACTGCGTTGTGCTTATGATTCTTATGTGATTGTTGTGATTTATGATTAGTGCTATGATCTGTTTGTTAGATGTATCTGATATAGTATCTTAATGCTTATTAATGTGAATGAATGCTAGATCTGATCTATTTCTACATGTTGAGTGCTTGGATGTGTTAGATCTAGTTGAATACCGTGTTGTTCTGTAATTGGGGTTTCGACCTATGATGTGAAGGAGGGTTAAATACTAATGAATGTTAACTGCTAAGTGCTATGTTAAGTGTTGTAATCGCATATTTGTGTCCCAGCTAGGTTGTAGATACTTGAGTCCTACAACCACCCCTATCTCTACCTCAAGTGAGAGTTCATCTGCTTCACAGGTGTTTCCAAAAGGGCC
>JASDQU010011325.1:86856-97764 GCA_032191745.1 Picea mariana
TTTGATTTGTTTCCAGCATGCATAATCTAGTTTAATTCTATACTCGTGACATTAGAAATTACCTTTCTTATTGGTGTCTTGTAACTCTGTTGATTACGAATCCCAAATTGATAATTAATGAGTGCATTATACTAAACATATAAGTAGCACAACAGAGCCATTGATAATCTCGAAGGACGATAGAGATCCCTGGAGAGAAGAGGAACTATTAGTCGTGGGCCATTAGATCCAGTGGAGTTGCAAGGAGGATAAGCCCATGAGTCATTCAATACTCCAAAGCTCAAAAGGAATCTTGGTCGCTCATTGAGGCAGGACACATGGCGAGAGATCAACATTGCGTTGATTCGCAAATCAGGAAATCGGAGATAGCAGAAGCGAAAAAGCGCGAAGTCTGAGTTAGGGAAGGTGATCACAATCGTTGATTGAGGAATGTCCTGGGTCGTCGATCGGACAAGAGATGAAACGCGAAGTCGCGAAGTCCCGATTCTTGAAGGAGAGATCTGGGTCATCGGATCACATAGGACTGTGGACCGTTGATCTGACATGATGAATTTCAGGAGCTCAGACCTTGAAGAAAGGAAGTGATCTAACTTCTGACTTCGTGAAACGCGAAGTCCCTAAGTGTTTGGCCCCAAGTCACAACCAAGGTCACATCAGTGGAGAATGAGGGGAAGGAGCTAGCGTTGCTAGGCTCCACCTCGAAGATCGAGAGTTGGGAGAATCGAGGTGACTCGCAACAGAATATCCGATGTGCGAAGTCATGAAGCACCTTTTTGGTTGGCGTATGGTCACAACCAGTGGTCACGTGGAGAGGAACTTAGCGCCTTTGTAGATTTAATCCAACGGTGCTGATTAAATCGGCAATTTGATCGAAGGGTTGTTGTTTGACTTTGTGATTTCTTGACCAATTATGATTCAGTTATACTAACTGAATCATTGTTCTTGGCGTTGGAGATTCATAGTGTAATGGATTAGCCAAATCATTGTTCTTGGGCATTGGAGATTCGTAGTGTAACGTATTAGGAGAGAAAGCATAAAAGAAAAAGGCAGTGACTAAGTGAGGGGGGTTGTTTTCTTTGCAAAATGAGTTGAACCGTATGTAATGAAAATCATAGTATGAACAGAGTGAGAACAAACTTAGAGATGAATAACAGAAGCTGGACATAGTAGAAATGGTGAAAAGAGTAGAATGTATAAGAACCTAACAACGTGCGAAGAATAGAGAAAGAGCAGATGGAAAGAGACAACAAGTGGCGCCAAGCATGAACAGACAGAAACAACAGAATTGAAGAACAGAGAAGAAATGGTAAGCATTGACATATATGTATTGTTGTAAGCTATCATTCAAGCAAATATGTATAATTAGGGTGGTAGGGTGGTGCTAGGGATGACTATTGTCCTTAGAGTTTCAAGTGGGTGCTTGAACACAGGGAGTTGTTGCTTCCATCTGGTTGCAGCCAGAAAAACCAGGGTGGTGTAAGGGAGAACCATTGTTCTCTGTTATGCAGGTTGGTGCCTGTGTGACTGGAAGTTGGTGCTTCCATCCAGTTGGTTTTGGAACACTCAAGCATCACAGACATGCATAACATATAAATTAAGCACATAAATGATACTTATCTTTTAAACTAGAGTAACTCAACCAACTACGTCCAGACCTTCCATGAGCCTCCCATCTTTAGACCACGCTATTGATCACACTCAGCAGTGGGTCACCCTCGAGCTGGGAGTAAGCTCCACCTGTGGCAAGGGAATCCTAGACTAGGCTGAGGTTACAAGAAAACTGCACAGTGCAACCAGAAGGATTCTCTCCAAGAGTTTTCTCACGCCCACTACTCACAGATTCTCATTCCCCACATGCTTGTTCCATCTGGGAGTATACATCTTCACTATCACATAGTCCATTGGTTGCTTCACCTCCCTCTCAGGGTCTCGGAAACAGGTTGGATCAAGAATTCTCAGAGCTCCGTACCTGGTATTGGACTCTCTCTGGGAGAAAACCACTTCCCAACAAACTCTCTCACCTAGAGAGAGCTGCTCACATGCCTGACAACCTGCCTCTTCTATCACGGGCCTGAAAACCCGCTTATTCAACCAATTTCAACTCAGTTCCAGCAAGGTACGCGTGACAACAACAATAGCTATTCAAAACAACTCAGGAAAACAGAAGGCAGTGACCCAAACGGTCCAGGTACGAACTTGGCTCTGCAAGAGCGGATATGTTGGGTTCAAGGATGACACAGGTCTATTTTCCCTCCAGTTGGGTGATTGCTTAGGTGTGTGTGGGTATGCCGAGGTCAAAACGCAGAGGCCAGACGAAATTCATGTGAATCGGGAATGGCAAGCGAACCCCAGCGCGGTTTTAATCACGGATTACTGATTCCAGAGGTGCGTGAGGGGCAAAGGTCGATCACAGAGGTCCAACAGTTTTAGACGGAGGATGGAGAAGAATGACCAGCGAACCCCCAACACAGCTGATGCTTTAGATTTTAACTGCATGCACCCAGGTCGACACTTGTCTTCCTGGAGCTGCATGCGTTCCCTTTTGCACATGTTGCCTCTCCCGGGACTTTGGATAAAAACATGTCTTTCACACAGCTTTGGAATAATAATAAATTACTATTCTCAAGGACTTAAGCCCTAAGCTTACACCCTCTTTCTAACCTTTCATCCCCCTTTCCCTTACCCACCCTGTGGAAGCTTAGTCCCCCATCACTCTTTCTTCATGGTCGGTCTACACGCAATGATGTTTAATCTTTATTAATGTTCTGCATAATTACATATACAAAAACAGGCTCCTGTCCTTTAACACTTAGGCTCTGTAGCCTAATAAACAGATAAGCCCACCAACTCATCAACACTCGACTCACCAGCCTACAAAACATGTTTACAATTCATAAATACAACTGGGGCTTGTCCTTGGGGATATTACAATCCCCTCCCCTTATTTTTGCATTGTCCTTAGTGTAACCCTTTACACAGCATCAACAAGATTTCCAAAATCTTCAAAAAGAGGTGGGTATTCTACCCGTATAACATCCTCATGCTCCCATGTCGCATCCTTAGGACCGTACCAGGTCCACTAGACCTTAACAAGCCCGAGGGCTCGATTCCAGAGTTGTTTTCTCTTCTAGTCCAATATGCGCACCAGATGCACCTACAAGATGCCTTCTTGTTCCACCTGAATCACATTCCAATCAATCACATGATTAGGATCAGGTATATATTTCTTAAGCAATGAAACATGAAACACATTATGTACAATCATGGATGTAGGCAACGCAAGCATATATGCAACTGGTCCAATCCTCTCTAGGATTTCAAATGGCCCACAAAATCTGGCTGCCAACTTGGAACAGTTTCCCAGCTTTAGAGAACTTTTGTTGGCTTTCACTTTCAATAAAACATGATCACCCACTTTAAACTCTCGGTGGGTTATGTTCTTATCAGCATAACTCTTATGCCTGTCTTGGGCAACCTTCAAATTCTGCTTAATCTTCAACATTTGCTCTTTCATTTCCTTGAGCGACTCTGGCCCAACTATTGCTCGATCAGTTAAGTTATCCCAACTTATTGGAGTGTTGCACTTTCTGCCATAAAGTGCTTCAAATGGGCTCATCTTCAATGATGCTTGATACCCATTGTTGTAGGTGAATTCTACCAAGTGTAGGTAGTCTTCCCATTTAGATGGTTTGTCCATCACATACATCCTTAGTATGTCTTCTATTACTTGATTCACCCGCTCTATCTGCCCATCAGACTCGGGATGATAGGTTGTGTTGAAGTTTAGATTCGTTCTGAACCCCTTGAATAACTCTTTCCAGAATTTTGAGGTAAATTTCGGGTCTCTGTCAGACACAATTGTCTTGGGAACACCATCCAATCGTGCTATTTCCTTCACAAAGATATCGACAACATTAGTTGTCTTGTGAGTAGTCATCAATGGAATAAAATGGGAAGCTTTCGTAAGCTTGTCCACCACCACCATGATTGAATCATGCTGCTTGCCTGTTATGGGCAATCCTGTGATGAAATCGATTGTCACTACCTCCCACTTCCACTCAGGAATGGGTAAAGGTTGTAGCAACCCTGCTGGGTGCCTGTGCTCAGCTTTAACCTTCTGACACTCCATACATCTGGCGATGTATTCAACAATCTCTTTCTTCATACCTGGCCAAAAGTAATGGCTCTTTACTGCTGCCACAATTTTCTGATATCCAGGGTGCCCAACATAAAGCACATTGTGCATTTCTTTCAAAATCATAAGTTTCAATTCCTGGACATTAGGTACATAAGCTCTGTTTTTGTACAAGAGTGTTCCATCAGCGCCCAACTTATAATCTTCAACTTTTTGTGGCATCTCACCTTGTTGTAGCTTTGCTACCAACTCCATGTACTGCAAATCTACATTTGCAGCTTCCAAAATTCTGCCCTTAATATCAGTTTGGTACATGCTAATGGTTGTAGCATGTAGTTCATGCACTCTCCTCCTGAGTGCATCAGCCACTTTGTTCTCTTTTCCTTTGATACTCTTGATATCAAAGTCATACTCACAAAGGAATTCCAACCACCTACTCCACCTAGCATTCACGATTGGTTGATCAAACAAATACCTCTGACCGTTATGGTCTATCCTCAGTTCAAACCTCCTTCCCATGAGGTAATGCCTCCATCTCTTTAGATCGTGAACAATATCTGCCAACTCCAAAGCATGAGTTGCATAGTTCTTTTCATGCTCTTTCAATTTCCTGGACTCATAACATATTACAAATCCATTATGGTCGAGGACTCCTCCCAGTCCTTCTTTGCATGCATCTGTGCACACTACGAAATCTTCATTCGGATCCGCAATCCTCACGATTGGAGCACTGGTTAACAACTGCTTCAATTGTTGGAAGCTTCTCTCACATTCTTCTGTCCACTGAAACTTCTTCTCCTTCCTTTGCAAGGAAGTGATGGGGTGAGCTATCCTTGAGAACCCCGCAATGAACCTTCTGTAATAGCCAACTAGACCCATAAAGGATCTGACTTCCAACACATTCTTTGGTGCTGACCATTCTCTGATGGCCTCAATCTTCTCAGGATCCACGGCTATCCCATCCTCTGAAATGATATGCCGCAAGTAGTGGATCTGCTTTTGATAAAATGAGCACTTGCTCAATTTGGCATAAAGTTGGTGCTCTCTTAGCACCCACAACACCATCATCAGATGTTGTTCATGCTCTTCCTTTGACTTGGAATACACCAGGATGTCATCCAAAAAGACTAAGACAAACTTGTCCAGATAGTCCCTGAATACACCATTCATTAGGCACATAAAGACAACGGGCGCATCCGACAACCCTAATGGCACCACTATGAATTCATAATGACCATACCTTGTTCTGAAGGCGGTCTTGCTGATGTCTTCATCCTTTATTCTTATCTGGTGATATCCTGATCTAAGATCTATTTTCAAAAATATCTTAGCATCCTTCAACTGGCCAAGGAGATCATTGATCCTCGACAGAGGATACTTGTTCTTAATAATCACTTTGTTCAATTGTCTGAAATCGATACACAATCTCAATGTCCCATCCTTCTTCTTCACGAATAGGACCAGGGCACCCCAAGGTGACACACTTGGGTGTATATACCCCTTCTTCAGAAGCTCTTCAAGCTACAGCTGTAGTTCTTTCAGCTCTGGCGTACTCATTATGTAAGGAGCTTTCGACATTGGAGTTGCTCCAGGCATCGAGTTTACAGAGAAGTCAATATCTCTCTTCGGGGGTAGTCCGGGTACCTCCTGGAATACATCTTCAAACTCTTTTACTACTGCATGATCTTCAATATTTGACACCTTATCCTTAGGTGTTTCCTCCACATGGGTTGCAAATAATTGATAGCCTTTCATGTAGCACTTCTTCAATTGCATTGTTGAGATTTCTCTGACAGTAACTGCCCTTGGAATTCCCTGCACTTTCCTTGGGTTTCCTTCCTCATCCAGGCAAGTGAATGCCTTGTTACGACAGTCTAAGATTATGTGGTGCTGGTCCAACCAATCCATCCCAATTAGATAGTCATAGGAACCCAAAGGTAAGATGTTCAATTCAGCCCTTGTGCTCATTCCATTCATGTCCACTTGACAGGACTTAACCAACTCAACAACCTTTCTCTTGGCTCGAGTAGCCAACTGCACTAACCAAGATTTTCCATGCTTGCTTCTTAGCAATTGAAAACTTTCCACCATCCTAGGGTCTATATAACTATGACTAGCCCCTGAATCAATTAAAATAGTAAAGGGATGGTTATTGATCATACCTTCAACTTAAATCACGTGTGACTGATATTCTGCTTGCTTGTTTTCTAGGGCTGCATACATCCTGGGTATTCTACTGCCCATGTCCTCCACTGTTTCAGCTTGCTGAGCATTATGGACAACTCTCACTTTGCCATTTTTGTGGGGACGGTCTCTGTACTTGTGGTTTCCCTGACAGCCCCAACACTGAATGGGCGTCTGCCTTGGGTCCCCCTACGTCAGCCGTTCTCGGCTCTCTAAACGATGGTTGTCCTTGAGGACTGTTTTTGAAAAAGGGAGGTTTGTTTCCCTTCTGCCTCTGCTCTTTCTTAAACTTCTTATGGTCATCCCAAGCCTTCCGAAAAGTAGGCTTTTCTCTTTGTTGTTCACATAAGCATTTCGCTCTTCTTATAGTTTTTTCCATAGTCTTAGGGTCATCATACTGGATCTTGTTATCAATGGAAGGTGGTAGTTCACTCAGATACTTTTGAATCTTGAAAGTCTCATCTTTGATGAACGAAACATACTTCAACAATTCCAAAAACCTTCACTCATATTCATCAATGGTCATGCTATCGAGATTCAAAGAACTCTTTCATTTTTCTGTCATAATATCTCTTAGTCAAGTATTTCTTCTCGAAATATTTCTTGAATTCCTTCTAAGTAATATCTTTCTCTTTAATGTGTTGCATCTGCACAAGTTGATCCCACCACATGGATGTTTTTCCTTTCAGTCGATACATTGCAATTCTTCCTTCGGCATGAGAGGAATAATTCTGCAGTTGGAAATATTTCCTCATGCCAAGCAACCATGTCTCGACATCTTCCTCCTTATGTTCTCCATCAAACGTAGGATGCTTAATGTTGTTCATTTCTCCCTTCAGTTCATCCACTCCAGATCTCCTGTGTTTTCTGGTAGGAGATGGCTTGAACTACTGCGTGCCTCCTTATTGGAATGTTTCGGGGAGTGACGATGATGCCTGCTAACGCTTCTCGATCTTCTTTTCTTCTCAGGGGTCTTGCAACTCCCTGTTTTGCTTGAGTCACTCTCCTTATCCAAATTCTTTTCGATTCTTTCCAGACTCTGCATCAACTTTAAGTTGGATTTTCCTTGTTGATCCCTGGCTTTCATGAGCTTTCTGTTATTTGCTCAATGAGTTTGGGCCTCTTTCTGCAATCGTTCAATGATTTTCATCACGTGCCCTTCCTTATCTATCTATTCTCCATGTCCATTGGAGTTCGATCCTTCAATCCCCAAATGGACATCCATTCCCTTTGCTTCATTCTCTGAACTGGAAGCAGTCTGTGCCTCTTCCATTTCCTTGCACTCAGTGGCAACTCTATTCGGTTCTGGCACTCATTAAACTTCTGCAAACACAATGTGCAGACAATTGGAATTTGTGAGGCCATCATTCCTTAACAAATCCAACAACATTCATAAACCAATCTGATTTAAGAAAAAAAATGTTCAGATTTCATTTTCTTTTCAAGGTCTTCTATGTTGCGTAACTTTCGGGCACTAGCCCCTTTCTCTTAGTCCCCAACCCATGCGATCACAGGCCATGACCAAGCGCTAGATCACTAGGTGCTTACTCGGGCCTTCAGCTTCGAAAGAATTCAAAGCACCACACAACAATCTCTCAGAGTTTCAGATTACCAAACTCGCGAAGTAGAGTGGATCAACAATCCATGTCTACTCAGCATCCGACAACTGACACTTACTATGGAACCTCAGGCGTCTGATTTTTGGGACTTCGGATCTTCGAAGCTTCGGAGGATTTCACATCTGCACATCCAACCATTAATCTTCGAACCCTTCCATGTCACCTTTGGTGACGTCATTATGTCACATCACTTAACGGTTTCCAATTGCGGGGGCATGCAACGGTGGTTTGGAGTAACCCGCCTTCCGTCCCGCAATTCTTTTGATGCTGACACATAACCTCTTGGTGAAACCATAGTTTGGATTGCGGGACCGCCTTGTATAATTAACTTTCGTGCAACTTGGGTCCCCACAATGCTTTCTGGCCGTTGATCTTGATGTATTGTGATCCACGCCATTGTGGGTCCTCCGACCTTTAACTACGTTACATAACCTCGGGCCCCACTAACCGTGCTCATACAGGATTCCACGTGGTGGAATACTAGCGGCTGATATGTGGCCCATTCAGATGGGTGACACGCGTCACGTTCCAAATGCCATTTCAATATTCCATGGGTTCGAAACCCATTGACACGTGGCATACATCCCATGTGTCCATGTCCATCTAAGTGGCATCATTATGACCCACTACTTTGGCTCTTCGGGACTTCGGAACTTCGGGCTTCGAGAATTCTCTCCTCAGCACACACTAATTCTACTGAACGTCGAAATCTGGAACAAACCAATCTGTTGACATGCGTCCCTCCTGACGAACGGTCTGGATTAACTTTGGACTTCGGAGCCTTGGAAGCTTTCGCCCTTCACCACTGCGTTTGACCTTTCGACATTGGTTGATCCAACGATCAAGCTCTTCTCCCCAAATCTACGGTGTAGATCCACTTCGGGGCTTTAGAGCTTCGGGCTTCAACCTTTCTATTATTCTGCATCAACTTCACCGAAGTCGCGAAGTCCAAAGGGCTTCCAGGTTAACCCTTTTGCACCCTCTCCAGATCTGACGGTTGTAAGGGTTTTCCTTTTCTTCTAAACAGATCCTATGGTTCACATTACTCTGCGATCCAACACCACTTCTGTTGTGGTTTTACGATACGCTTCTCCTTCTGAGCTTCTTAACATGACCAAGGTAATCCTTTGGGCACTCAGAAACATTCTAAGGTTCGAAATTGGTTCCTCCAGACACAATTTCCACTTGAACCTTGAGTCCAATGACCACCTATCCGGCCCATTCAGGCTCAGTGTTGTAACTATGCTCTGATACCAAAATGTAACATCCTCGGCCATCCAACAGGGCTAGGTAACGCTACTACACGGAATATACACTTATATAATATATGCTTTTTAATGAATTTAAAACACATAACACCGTAATCACGTAATTACCTACCATATAGAAGGAATGGAGCTAACAGTAATTCATATACGCAATGGAATACATGAAAACATTCAAGCATCACAGACATGTATAACATATAAATTAAGCACATAAATGATACTTATCTTTTAAACTAGAGTAACTCCACCAACTATGTGCAGACCTTCCACAAACCTCCCAGCCTTAGACCACGCTGCTCATCCCACTCAGCAGTGTGTCACCCTCGAGCTGGGACTAAGCTCCACCCAGGGCAAGGGAATCCTAGACTAGGCTGAGGTTATAGGAAAACTGCACAGTGCAACAGGAAGGATTCTCTCTAGGAGCCTTCTTACACCCACTAATCACGGACTCTCATTCCCCACATGCTTGTTCCACCCGGGAGTATACACCTTCACTGTCGTACAATCCATCAGTTGCTTCACCTCCCTCTCAGGGTCTTGACAACAGGCCGGATCAAGAATTCTCAGTGCTCCATAGTTGGTGCTGGACTCTCTCTAGGAGAAAACCACTTCCCAACAAACTCTCTCACCTGGAGAGAGCTGCTCACAGGCCTAACAACCTGCCTCTTCTACCACGGGCCTGACAACCCGCTTCTTCAGCCACTTTCAACTCAGTTCCAACAAGGTATGGGTGACAACAATGGTAACTGGTCAAAACAACTCAGGAAAACAGAAGGCAGCGACCCAAACGGTCCAGGTACGAACTCGGCTCTGCAAGAGCGAGTATGATGGGTTCAAGGATGACACAGTTCGATTTTCCCTCCCGTTGGGCGACTGCTCAGGTGTGTGTGGGTATGCTGAGGTCAAAACGCAGAGGCCAGACAGAATTCATGGGAATTGGGAATGGCAAGCAAACCCCAACGTGGTTTGACTCACAGATTACTGATTCTAGAGGTGCGTGAGGGGTAGAGGTCGATCAAAAAGGTCCAACGGTTTCAGACGGAGGATGGGGAAGAATGACCAACGAACCCCCAACATAGTTGATGCTTCATCTTTTAACTACATGCGCCCAGGTCGACACTTGTCTTCCTGGAGCTGCATGCGTTCCCTTTTCTACACATTGCCTCTCCCAAGACTTACGATAAAAACATGTCTTTCACACAACTTTGGAATAATAATAAATTATTATTCTCAAGGACATAAGCCCTAAGGTTAGCCCCTCTTTCCAACCTTTCAGCCCCCTTTCCCTTACCCACCCTGTGGAAGCTTAGTCCCCCATCACTCTTTCTTTGTGGTCGATCTACACGCAACGATGTTTAATCTTTATTAATGTTCTGCATAATTACATATACAAAAATAGGCTCTTGGTCTTTAACACTTAGGCTCTCCGGCCTAATAAACACATAAGCCCACCAGCTTATCAACACTCGGCTCACCATCCTACAAAACATGTTTACAATTCATAAATACAACTGGGGCTCGTCCTTGGGGATATTACAACAATAATCTCCTTAGGTCGACACACTTGCCTATAACAAGAAAACTTGCCACATAAAAGAATCAAATCTTATAGATAACAATAACAAATACCTACTCTCACCAACCCAACAATCCCCCTTTAACAAAACTATGTACCAAAGTTGTTATTATTGTCATCCCTAAT
>JASDQU010011325.1:137288-152812 GCA_032191745.1 Picea mariana
AGAGAACCCATGTCAACCATCGTGGAGCACCTTCGAGGGCATATATTCAAGGCATCCATTAGTGGGAGGGAATATGCAAACGTAGAGACGCCGAAGAATCTTTAAAAAACAAAGTCTAGAAAAACTCTCGCGAATTTGAGCGAATTTTGTTCGCCTAGCCTTCAAATTCGACGAAATACGAATTTCATCATTGAAATCGGCCAAATGCGATGACTTTGACTGAGATATACCAATGTTGTGGGATTCATGAGTGTTTGCAAAATACCACGCCATAGATGTTAATTACGAGTTCAGGGCACCTTTTTTGAATATTCAAGTGCATGCTTCACTTCYTCAACCACCTAGTGTATCTCTCCCAAAAATTATGAATTGTGACTAGCAGATGAATCACAAACTAGATGGCGAGCTTTATTCAAATTCATCTGAATTCGTTGTTGCCAAATTCTAACTTGAACATAAACCATGTGCCATTGGCTCTGGGTATGTTTACACTAGTTGAGGTGGAGATGAATGATCATCTTCCCAAGGAAGAACGAATTTGTAGGTTTTGTTCCTTGAGGTGGAGACATAATACCACTTCTTCTTCCGTTGTCTATTTATTATGAGATATTCAATAGGGATTCTAAGGGTTCACTATTTGTCTTCTTCAAATACCTTGACTAGAGGCATTTGGTTTTATTCATTAGGGAGTTGGTTACCTTCAAAGGTTGTATGCTTTAGTGTCTCCCATTGATAGTCATTTGGATTGCCTCCCCATTCCATCCTGCCACTATGACTAAGAGGAATAAACACTTGACAATTACCCTTGACATGGATAATCATAGTCCATTTGGCATTGTCCTTCAATGGGCTCYACCAGGCCTTCGTGCCAACCTAGGTTTGGGGCTAGGAGGAGGACTAGAGTTTCTTGATAAAAACATTAGCATGATACTTCAACTCATGTTTTGATCACCAACTCCTTTACGGCCAAGGGTTCTTCGTYATTGGTTGCTAGGAGAGTTGTCACCCTAGATCCCAACTCACCTCTAGCTTCTTTTGTTGCGCCTAGTGGAACATCTGAGCCACTGCAGATCACTCCCTAGGGGCCCATCGGTTGAGAACATTCTCCACGAGACATTATCAGACGAGTGCTTTAGGCAAACATTGCCATCCTTGGCTTTGGGGATGATAGCGATTGACTCTTCTTACTTAGAGTCTAATCCTCTATTGCTTTGAGATTGTACTTACAATGGGCTCCTTATGATAGCTAAGGTTTTCTTTTTGTCCTATAGCAATTGTATTTTTGGGAGATGACTTTTGCACTCCCCTATGGGAATCAGGCTTCAACATTTTAGGAGGATCTAGTAACAGGTACATCAAGACTGGTTGAGAATATGATGCAGGCAAGAAGCAAGCTGTTGAGAATGCAATCAATGGGGAAACCATCCCCTTGATGCAGAGAGAATGAGACCGGAGCTAGATGAATAGACCAGTACCATGATTTGGTTCCTGCCATTACACCACTATCTTTGATTATTGTAATCTTTTGCTTTAAGCTCTTTGAAAATGCCTCACATAATGTAAACTTCTTTGTCCCATATGGCCATTCGACCTTGTGGATGGTTTAATTAAAGCTATGTGTCTATTTATTGCTCATTTGGGCAGGTTGTACTTTATAGACCCTTTGACCTCTTTTGGTCATTTATGGACATTAATATAATGTCATTTCATTTCATGCATTTTTTTCCTTGGCATGCATGTTGAGTCTTGACTCTCTAGAGCTGTTAAAATTTATAGAATTGCATGTGAAATTGTGAATGGTAGAAACAAATCTGTACTATTTGCTGCCATGAAACCTGAATGCATCTTATCTTAGTTACACTGTGTTATGTTGCTACATTTTGATACTGCGATTAGTTGTTAGGGTAGATAAATGGGGGGGTGATGCAGTGACCTATGACTTTGCTGAATTCTGAATGGGATATGAAATTCTACTTTCTCCATATGAAGTCCAATGAGGTTGGAATCACTGTCAAACATCCCAAAACAATTAATGATAATATTAAAAATTTAAGTAAAAGGATTTACTATAAGAATTTAATATTACCATTAATTACCAAGGTGACAAACTCTTTAGAGCTGAATCCCCTATCTCTATTTTCTCGTAAAGGGTCACTGGCATGGACAATGCAATATTTTCCTATGGGTCCCATGCCCCTCATGGGCACTTGGGTGAGCCCAGAAACTTCCAAAAAAGTGCTCGAAACATCATTGGAAATGGCAGAAATACCTTGGAAATGTCGTTGGCCATACCGTATGGCGTTTCCAAATCTAGAAAGGCTGTACGGTGTAATCGGCGGCGTTTCCAAGGCATTTTGTACCTATTTTGGCATTTCCGGTACTGGGATGTGGCCAAACTAGGTGTTTCTTGCAACATAGAGATAAACCTTCCTCACCCCAAGTAATTGTGTTGATGATGAAGATATTGATAGACTGTGAAATATAAAATGTCAATTAGGTCAGGAATGTTGACTTGTTGCTAGATAATTGGTTGCTAACATGATCTGTGAATGTGGCTGATTAGTGCCCCTTTACTGAGGAAGATACAAATGTATAAATGTCAAACTCATTGAAGTAAGAGTTGTAAAGATATGCCATGGAAGAAATGTCTGACTGTTGCCTTCCAAAGTTAATTAATTCCTTGTGTCTGTAAAGAGGGATAAACTGGGATTTTATAGCTGTATCACAATTAAATTCAAAGTAAACATTGAGTTGGATGTTTTGAGAGGCATTGCAGATTATGATGAACACTAAAAGTAATTATATATGCATGAGAGGTAATGTAGTATATCATAGGTTACTGCAACCGTCTTTTGTCCTTAAAAGAGTTTACATTTGCAAACCCCCAGGGAGGAAATTTCAAAGGGTTAACCTTAGAAAAAACTTTACCTTGCTAATACCTAGGGAAGAAGTTTCCAAATGTGGCAAGGAAAGTTAAAGAGGAACCCACTGGGAATGGCAGCAGGAATAAACGGCACTTGTTTATGTAAGTTTTAAACCTGTGAAATAAAACTATGCATATAGATTCTTAAGTAAAACATAAATTAATCAATGGCTCATACACATAGTACACAGATTTCAGCTGGAAACCCTTAATCAAGAGAAAACCATCCTTCCTCGGTGTCACACCTCTCAACTATTCATTGTATTAATTTCACCATTCACAATACAATATATACAATATTTAAGGTATTCTGCAACTACCAAAACCCTAATCCCTTAATCCGAGATTAATTTAGAAAACCACTAAAATAGCAAAAACTGCCCCCCCCCMAAAAAAAAATATTTGGGGGTGCTGCCCCAAACCTCGACGGCTCCAAGCTAGCGTCTGGAGCAGAAGGCTTCTCCCCCTGCGAGCCCTCCTTGGGCAGAACCCGAYGCACATGTACATCACTACTGGGGGAGGATCGTCAAATCCGACACAYGCAAAGAATATAACACATACCCAATAGTTTAGATGACAATTTTTCAGGCAATAGCATCAAACTGCAAACTTCACTAACCTTAGAAAGGCAAAGCAAGGCATAAAGTGTAGCAAAATTGTCATTACACCAGCATAGATCCATCTTAACCTTGGTTCTATTAAGCACTGAGAGAGATCAAAAAGAAATCAAGGAACAACCTTGATGCTTAAAATATCTGAGGATAAGATGCATCTATGCTGGTTTATTTTATTATTATATATAATTTTCTACATCATGGTAATAAATGGTCCATGTTTTTTTTTCATATTATGGACCTTGACATTTTTTTCAGTTTGATTTATAAGCATTACGCGGATATTGCACATCTCATTCACACTGGTCTGTAGAGTGCACCTCACTTCTCTCGGTGCAATGACCACTAGGTTGTACAACAGGACAGAGCCTAGAAGAAAAGTAAATTGTGAGAAAGTAGGTGGCAAATCTCATGGGTTGGGTTCTAGTTGCAAAAGTTTATACATAGAAAACGAAATCTCCAGAGAGCAAGGATATAATCATATATATAACAAAATCTCATAAAAAATGAAAGTGATTATACATGAAAGGAATTTAAAAACTTAGGCTTTACATAATAGAGAGGGAAGATGAAAAATGTTTGGTTGAGTTTAAATGTATAAAACAAATTTGTGAAAACACATAACAGAACCTCGGGTTTGAAAAGATGAGATGGTGGAACTCCTAAATGTTATTCTGAATAAATAGGTTGGACTCAGAGTAAAAATGGCATGTCAAATCAAACCTAGAAAAACCTTATAAGCCAAGTCACAAAGGTTTCAAGCTCAACAGACAATCCAAATCTGAAATCCTCCATACGAAATATCAGGAAAAATACTTAATATGCAAACCTATTGAAAGAAAAAACTTGAAGCTTAGACACAGTTTCTCTTCTATTTTTTAAGTATGCTATTGCAGATTGAAGCATATACATGCATGATAAAAAATATCTGCAGTGGTCTTTGAGCCCTGTTTTTGCCTTTTTTTTTTTCATTATTTTATAGATTTGGCTCTCTTTCTTTTATTTCCAAAGTTACTCCAAAGGCACATCTGTTTGCAAATTTTGATTCCGACCTAAAACTTCATCTTCAAACATGTCTTAATATATAGAATTTTATGGCAGGCATTTACTGGTGGGCCACTTTTGCAAGCTCGGAACTTTGCAGTTATGACCGGTGTTAATGCAGGTATCACATGCGCAATGAAAAGGCTACGTGGTGGGGTTGAGGATGTTCAAACCAGGTGAAGCCTTGTGGTTATATGACCATCTACATTTATTTTGAGTGTCATGTTTTTATCCATATATTACAATTATTAGAATTAACTTCAAATTCTGCTGATAATTAACTTATGGATTAGGGTTAGGGTGCTCATAAGAGTAACTGAACCATTGAATAAAGCTTGGATTTTTCTAGCAACGTTATTAGACTCGGAAACCGGACTGAACCGGTTGTCCCCAAAAATGCGAAACTGGACCGGACTGGAAAAAAACCGGTTGACCAAAAACTACATAAAATATTCAAATTTTGAAAAAAAACATATATATTCATGTGCGTCCATATGAATCCAAACCATTTATACACATATATGCAAAGTTTCTCATTTATATAGCAAGTAAGAGTGCATATAACCAAAATAGCATCGAATGCAATCCATCTCTGAACCAAAATACATCAACAACAAGGCTTTAAATGGCCTCTAGAGTCCAAAATAAAAATCATGCAACAACAAATAACTACATATCATTGAGATCATTACCTAGATTAAGATCCTCATCATCGGTGTCACCCTCTATGTAACGTCCCCAACCACCAACAGGCCGGGCAACGTCACTTCTTGGACGTTTCACTTAGCTCTGATACCATTTTGTAATGTCCCCTGACCACCCAGGCCGGGCCATGATATCTCATAGAAATAACAATTATCATATGCCTATAAAAATAAACATAAACAGACAACATACTTTTCTAATACATAGACTAATGCGGAAATAACAGTAAAAGCATACATGCAGTAATCACAGGCAGAACCCATAATATAACAACATATACAGGCAATACTCATCAATATAGCATGTACAAATACATAGCATGTAAATGAACATAGGAATGGGTACTTATATTTTAATTGAAGTACACCAACTGTGTGCAGACCTTCCACGAACCTCCCAGCCATAGACCACGCTGCTCATCACTCTCAACAGTGGGTCACCCCCGAGCTGGGGCTAAGCTCCACCCAGGGCAAGGGAATCCTAGACTAGGCTGAGGTTACAGGACACTGTACAGTGCAACTGGAAGGATTCTCTCCAAGAGCTTTTTTATGCCCACTACTCATAGACTCTCATTCCCCACATGCTTGTTCCACCCCAGGAATATGCACCTTCACTGTTCCACAGTCCATCGACTGCTCCACTTCCCCTTTCAGGGTCTCGGCAACAGGCCAGATCAGGAATTCTCAGAGCTTCGTAGCTGGTGCTGGACTCTCTCTAGAAGAAAATCACTTCTCAACAAACTCTCTCACTTGGAGAGAGTTGCTCACAGGCCTGACAACCCGCTTCTTCAATCCACGGGCATGAGAACCTGCCTCTTCAAACCACAGGCCTGCCAACCTGCTTCTTCAGTCCAACTTCTAAGTCAATTCAAGTAAGGCGATGGCAACAACAAAGCTCGGTAACAGACATACGATGGCAGCAAACCACGCTCAGTCAAGGAACCATGTGGGCTATAACCGCCCACCGCTAAGACACAACACGGGCTCAGGCAGTTACAGGGTGTGTCGGGCTTCACAGGTGATACACAGGATAGCTCGAGTGTGACTGCAGTTTCCCAAGGTGCGTGCTTGCTCAGAGGTCGATGATGCAGAACTGGTTCTATGCGTGAATCCCCTGGTGAATCGGGAAGGATGGTCGACTTGCCAGAATTGTTAGGGTCGTGACGAACGCGAGCATGGGGAGAGACGCGAGAGTGGAGAGCGAACGCCCCAACGAGCTGGCTTTCCCAGCTAAACTGCATGTGCCCAGGTCGACACCTGACTTCCTGAAGCTGCATGAGCTCCACTTAGCACTTGTTCCCTCTCCTAGGAACTTAGGACAACACGGCTTATGTCAACCATAGCCTTTGGGAAATAATAATAAAATATTATTCCTTTAGAGGTAAGCCCTCTAGCTTAGCCCCTATGCCTAGTCACTTAGCTCCCTTCCTTACCCTACCTAGTGGAGCTTAGTCCCCCATTCTCTTTTATCGTGGTCGGTCTACACGCAACGATGTATTTATATTAATGATATGAGTATTTACATATACAAAAACAAGCTCTTTGGCCTTTAGCATCTAGGCTCTCTGGCCTAATCATCACATAAGCCTCCTAGCTTATAATCACTTGGCTCACCAGCGTACAAAACATGTTTACATTCACAATTACAATTGGGGCTCGGTCTTGGGATGTTACACTGTAAGCATTAAAATAAGATAGAAAAAGCTTAATATGCCTAATAAGTGATTTTACTTGAGTGAAGGGTACATTTTTACTAAGGTCATGACAAAAGAGTTCAACAATCAATGTCACCAACATTGAGATACATAGAGCGCTTGGTGCTCTTGATTAAATGCCAGTTCCATACCCTCATACAATAAGTCTGCTAAATTTTGAATGGGACCTAAAGTTCTACTTTCTCCATATGAAGTCCAATGAGGTTGGAACCACTCTCAAAAATCCTGAAACAATTAATGGTAATGTTAAAAATTTAAGTAAAAGAATGAAAATGAAAGATAAAGGAGAATGTCACAAAATGAAAGATAAAAGAGAATGTCATTAATGAAAATAAAAGATAAAGGAGAATGTCACAAAATGAAAGATAAAGGAGAATGCCACTTTTACTTTAATAATTTAACATTGCTATTACCCTAGGGTTAGGTGGGCCTCCCTTCTGTTAAACAATTGATATTTAAAAAAAATGAATTTTGTGGGTCCATGATGTGTCGTACGGATGTTGTACAAAACCGGCCAGTTCGGTGAAAATGGCTGGTTCGTTACCGAACTGGCCAAAAACGGTTCTTGTGCCACTGGTCGGCCCGGATTTGCCTCCAAACTAGTCAAACTGACCAGTTTTTCTTGACCGGAATGGTTTTAACAACACTGGTTTCTAGTAATATAGGGGAAGTTGTTATTTTCCTCAAACAAATTTCACTTTGTAAAATATGCAGAATGAGAACTCGTTGAAAACTTAAGCTAAAGGGGTAACTTCTGCTTTCTAACCATCTTCTGCTCAATAGTTTTTGGTTCTTTTTAAAAGTGTTCAAATCATATTTCTATATCCATCTCATTTGGAACTTTGCCAAGGAAATTACCCACTTCTATTATATTTCCTTCCTCTGGATATTACTCTTATTTAAATTTTCCATAAACTTGTCTTGTGATTCCTTGTCATCTAAACATAGCTAGAATATCTTATAATATTATTATTTGCAGTATGGTTGCAGCATTTGGTTCAGGAGCAATGTTCTCATTGGTAAGTGGCATGGGGGGACCAAATCAGGCAGCAAATGCGGTTACCTCTGGTCTTTTCTTTGCACTTGTTCAAGGTGGCCTTTTCAAGGTAAGCTACTAGCAAATGCCAATTAAATTATTCTAATTGTTTTCCTGGTGAAAACCATGTTATCGCCACTGATCATCTGTATGCTCGAGTAACAATATGTATAGTGAAAACAGAGTCAAATTAGTTATAACAGTTTTTGTTTTCCTTGTAAACAATATTTTCATTAAATCACTAAAATCACATACTGTGAATAGAAAAAAGAACTTGGTAGGGCATGCACGTGACTGCTGGCTACTTTTGTCCTTTTTGTTTCAAAGGGGGATAAGGCTTCCGAGAATGTCTTATCCTAAACAATGCAATAGAACATGCCTACATGGTTAGCCAGTAATAATGTGTTGGCCCAAGTGACTTGTATACTCTCTCTCTCTCTCTCTCTCTCTCTCTCTCTCTCTCTCTCCATATGGGTGCGCATGTGACACCCCACTAGCTGCAAGCATGGCTGTATTATATTTTGTCTGTGTTCAGCCATCTATGCACTTTCTAAGCTCAATCATAAGAGACATCGACATCTGCACTTCACAATAATTCCTGCATAATTTACTTCTTGAGGGATGCATCTTGTGTTACTGTATAAACTCATGGAAACATTTCTCTTACATTATATTGAAATGTCTAATTACCAAGGACCTTTGTACTACCTACCTAGCATGCATTTCAATCTATATGATGTGAATTCATGACATTATTCTATAAATGGAAATATGTGTACCAACTTATTACATTGCTGATATAAAATTCATAAAATTGTAATGAACTTAGTTTTGAAGAGTTATTGTCAAGTAAACAATAATGGCCATATGCATAGTCAGTGCGCTGTCAAACTTGGAAAAAGGTATCAGTCCATCAATCCGTGTTTAATAATATACATTATACCTATTTTGCGTTGTTGCTTTTTATAAACACCATTGGCCTTTCTTTTTCCTTTTGAAAACATGCATCTTATATTAAATTACTGAACTGAAGTATATATACAGTATTATGTATGGGTACAATTCAATGGTCTAGGTAGTGATTATACATACAACCCCTCCCCACATATGTAAGGAGTGCCGACATTTCCACCTTAGCTCCAATTCAAGAGAATCTATACCTTTGCTGAAGATTACAGTTCCATTTGAGAGTTAAACTACCAAGTCTGTCTCGAAGGCTGTGCTTTCTCCCATATGGAAGGGAGAGAATCCTCATCAAATGTGGCTTGAAATCTCTGCTTCTAGAGCAATGTGATATACCTAATTAATACTAAATAATTATTATAAAGGGCTGTGTCTATTAGCATAGTCATGTCTCTTCAATACTATATATCTGCTAGTCTTCTTGACTGCATATCAACAATTCTTGTATCGTTCACATCTTTTAATTATTATTTATTTCCTTTGGACAATATGGGCTTGTCCGATTTCTTAGAATGCCTATAGCATCCTGTCACTACTGCAAGGTACCTCACAAGTGGTATCAGAACAAGTTTGAACCTTGCTGGTGTGTGGCCAATTTGTTTGTGCTTGTAAACTTCCCTGGCTTATGGCCAAAATTCCCTCGGGCAGGTAGCCAAAGTTTTATTAAATCAGAAAAAGAAAGAGATGGAGAGAGGAAAGAAATTACAGATTTCTACTGATATCTTCTATTATTACCAATGTTGCACTTAATGTTATCAGGAATTTATTGCTAGGGGTCCAAAATTGAAATTATCGAAAATATTGGGGAAAATACCGGAAAATATCGGGAAACTTAAAAAAAATACAAAAATAATCATATTTTTTCAATTTCTTAAACTTCTAAAGCAACATCAACATCAAACAAACACATTGTCACATAAATATGAAAATAAAACTGCAATATAAAATGTATAAGATGTCAAGTGGTCCATCAAATATTGATACTGAAATATGATATCTGTCCCGAGTCATAATTCCTGATAGGATAATACAAAATAACATCAAAACAAAAATAAATGTATCTCATGAGATGACCATCATGAGGCATCTAGATACTCGGACTCGGATTGACTCAGACCAATCTGATTTCAATGGCTCGGTTTCCTAAAAATTACATAAAATATTTAAATTTTAATGAAAAATTATACTTTAAAGATTTCAAATCATGATTCCAAAAAATTATTGAAAATTTGAAAGAAAGCATTATGAATAAATGAACAATAACATTTAATTGACAAGCGATGTTCCACCATTGCTTATGTTAGGATCCTCATCATTAGTATCACCCTTTGCCTCTTGTCTAACCTTTTCCTCTACCTTGATCCTCTAGGGACTGTAAAAACTTAAAGGAATAATATGTATACAATGAATAAAACAGAACAGCTACTCACTTCTTTACAGAAGATAAGATAAACCAGGAATTTTTTTATTTATTCAAACAGAAATACAATGCAAATCAGAACATCTTACAGCCCTGTTGAGAGTCGTATGGATCCGTACCTCTGTAGATCGTACGGACTGATAACTGGCTGTTACGGATTAGGTTCTCCCTTTTCTTTCTTGGTATGGCCCTAACTCGGCCTTCTTCTGCTCTTTCTGCTTATGATATAATAACTGTGGCCCTAACTTGACCCTTTCTGCTTGTGCATTTGAGGATCCGTACCGTCCCTAGTTGGCCGTACCAGGTGCAGAGCCGTGCTGGCTCCTCTTCCTTTCTCTATCCCAACATATGCGGCCTCCATGCCTTCTTTTCTTCTATATGACTTTAGGTATTGTGTCTTGTCTTCATGTGGGCCCTAGCCAATTTTGATCCCAGCCATTAGATCTCTTACTAGATCAATGGCTGGGACTTAATCTCTCATTGAGACAACTTATTATTTCACCTTTTTGTGTTTAGAAAACTATTACTCACTATATTCTTAACAGGAACATCAGTCAACACCACCCTATTTTGATGAAACTGCCTAATCCAAGCCTTATAATATGGTAGAAAAAATTTAACATGCTTGATCAATGATTTTGGTTTGAGTGAAGGGTACATTTTTGCTAAGGCCATCAAGGAGTTCAACAATCAATACCACCAACATCAAGGTACATAACGAGCTTGGTTCTCTTGATTAAATGCCAATTCCATACCCTCATATGTGATAGAATTCAATGAAAATGTTGCAATCCTACCAATCCTGAACCCTTTAAGTTTGCTGAATTTTGAATGGGATATGAAATTCTACTTTCTCCATATTAAGTCTGATGAGGTTGGAACCACTCTCAAACATCCTGAAACAATTAATGGTAATGTTAAAAATTTAAGTACAAAGATAAAAATGAAAGATAAAGGAAATGTCAACTTTTAATTGGGGTCCGAATTTGAAAACACTGGTTCAATGCCCTAACTAACTTTTGCAAAATGAGGGTTAAAAGACCACAAATTTGATCATAAGGTGAGATTCATGCAACAGGGCAATAATCTCCAAATTATCGCGAGAATATTGCAATAAACACTGGCGATATTATCGCCGAGTTGGGTTTTGGTGATAATTCTGATATTATCGCGATATGTGCAACACTGATTATTACCATGTTACCTGTGAAAACTGTAAGAAGGTTAAAGATTGATACTTGTGATCAATAGATTCATCATTGCCAACTACCTGGGAAATACCAACCATCTCATGTATCTCCACATTTATTTATTATTATTTTTTGTCCTCTAGACAATATGGCCTTGTCCCTTTTCTTATGAATGTCTATGGCATCCTGTGACCATTGCAAGGTATGTTACAACTTACCAGTAAAAAGATTCCCTCTAGTCAAATAGTCTTCTATATTTCCCTATGATGCTTCATGGTCATTCATCTATCTCCTAGAATGGTTCCTTTCCATTGCAGTGGAACAAAAAAAGAAYGACAAATTCAGAGGCAACCCATTCCTAGTACACCTAAGCCACTTGTCAATCCTGAAAAACAAATTTGATAGTTTCAACGTGATGGCACTATATAAGCCTCCATCTGACACCGTCGATTGCCATCCAAGGAATTTGTTTGAAAATGGACCTCTATGATTTGTAGAAATTGTAACGAATTRAAGTGGTTCATATATGGAATATTCAAAATAAATAAGACAACAATGAGAAATCAATATAGGTTAAATATAATGKATTGAATATATAATATGATTGATGATTACAATAGCATGTGGCGTTGTGTATGAGTCTACATTGAATAAGCCTAGCGGGTTAGCTTGATTGGTTCGAGTGTTGTAGGCTTAATGCAGGAGGTCTTGGTCGATTTCCCCACCTAGCTATCTCTGTTGCCATGGGCCTCACTCGATGATCCTTGCCAGGTTGGGATGTTATCAACGCCCACGGTTAATTTACTCACCATCTAGAAATTCTAGTGAAGTTGGGGGGATCCTACGAGGTTTTCCTTGAAAAAAAGAGTTTAATTGAATGGTCACATACTTGAATAGATATTCCTTTTAGACATGTGACCTTTGGTTCTTTATTATTAATTATTATTATTATTAATATAGGTGTATTTATGTTTGTTACATTCCCTCCCCCTTCAAAGATTCTTTGTCCTCAAAGCATAATCTAGAAAAGGATACGTCTTTGTTCTTTCATATACTGCTTTAACTTGAGGCCGTGTCTCTAATGTCGTCATGGTTGAAGAAACTAAATGATACAATCTTTGAAGAGCTGAATAGAACTGTCATGTTGTGAAAGGGTCAGTCCACCCTAATTCAATTCTTTGTGACATTGTGTGGTGCAATATTTTACTAGAGCTTCTTCAACTATGATTCTTGGTATACCTTTGGAAAGAAGTCGAATTGGCGTCCCGATATTTGGGAATGTAGACTAAGTTTTGCTCCATTCGATGCCGGTATGTTGATTTTTGCATGTTATGATTCTTTTGATTGGTATGACAATAGGTTCTAATAGTTGAGTATTCTGCTATATTTAAATTGAGAATCGATTCTTCGGTGTATATTGATTTGTTGATCCCTTTAGGTTGAGATATGAGTTTGACAATAGTCGCAGATGGACTTTCAGATGTAATTGGATTTTTAATTGTTTCCTTGTCGATGAGTTGTTTCTTTCGTTGCGTCCTTTTCTTGTTTTTTGATTTCTTAATTTGTGTATGTAGGTTTTGACTATGATTCCTTCGGCAAGAAATTTCTTAATCTTTTTCTAATAAGTTCTTGTGGAATTTCTTCTTGGCATCCTGCTTCTCTTTTGATTCTTGTCTATGTTGGGCTGTGATGTCTTGTAGAAATAGTGCTTTATCCTTGACTTGCAAGTTAGAATTTGTTTTTTTCAATTCTTGTAGTTTTTTTTTGAAACCATTTGTCTTGTTAGCCTGCTCGTTTAATTTATGTTGTAGGATATGCACTTCATATTGGAAGTTTTGTTTCTCTTCCACATCTTTGATTTGTTCCTCTTGGGCTACATTTTCCTCCTTATAATTTTCCATTTATTGTTTTAAATGATTGGCTTTATTTATGAAAATTGATTTTGATTTACTTGAAAATCAATATTTTTCCGAAGTTGCTCTAATTCTCTTATTAGTTGTTTACATATTGCCATAGTTATTTCCGTCGGTATTACCATGGTTGCTATAGAAATTCTTTTACTATTTTCTTTACTTTATAAATTTATTCCCTTTTAATATATTTGCTGGAACTTGGAATATGTAAAGTACTTCCGTTTTTGTACTTTAATCTTTTTTTCATTAATCACCTTACAACAATATGTCAACAAACTTAATTAGTTTTCAAAGTATTTGTTGGGCAAAAAAGAGGGAGAATTTTTTAATGCCACATCCTTATTTTATTCTTCCACGATTTATGGCACCCTGGTAATTTGAGGACCTGGAACTTTAGCACCTTATACTATAATAATATATGACGTTTTCTTATTTTTGAAAATTGGTAGACTTTTGTTTTAATCACCAAATGACCGCTATCGTTCTTCGATCAACGTATATGAAGGTTAAGTGGCTCGTCACAGATTATTACACTATTTCAAGCTGGTATGACCTTTGAGCCGTGTGACCTATCCGCTCAACGGTCGAATCAATTAGAAGCTCTTAGTGGTGGTGAACGATGCAGATTGATTGTTGTTGTTTTATGGTGACAGAGGTGGCTTGGTTTTGCAATCTGATATCGGTTAAGTATCACCTTAACAAGTACAATGATTTTATGCCCGCAAGTTTAATATGTCATGAGTTATCCTTCATGAACCAGGATTGAGGCTTCATATGTTTTATTTCTTCAACAAGATGTGAGCCCAATACAAATAGGCCTGTAGGCCGTCGGTGACTGCAAGTATCTGTCTTGGAGACAACAATTGAACAACCACACAATGGCAATAATGGCCCTTCTTCCTAGATATTTTGGTAGCAAAACTATCTTCTCCCGGATTGCCTTTAATTTTTGATGCGTAATTACTATAACTATTTTGATGGCCATGACAGATCTTTTTTCCAACATATGATCTATTCACATTATGTTGCAATTGAAAGTTTCTTTTGCCACGATATGGGGAGGAAGGATCATAGTAGCGTTTTCCTCAATGACAGAATCGAATTAGGTTTTGATATATGTATTATGTCTTCTCTTTTTTTTTTCTTTCTTTTCCTTTATAGCAATGGATTCTTCTTCAATGAGATTTCTGATTTTTTTTAAGCTAGTGTTCCTAGTTATTTCCTTCACGCTTTGTCACAAAAAGAAATGGCCAAGGGCCAGAAGTCATGAATTAAAATGGCCAAAGGTAGGGTTTTAGATTGGCTTTGAAAAAATAGTGTGTTCAAAGGCTGGGATTAGATAGGTTCTGATACCAATGTAATGAATTCAAGTGGTTCATATATAGGATATCCAAAATAAATAAGACAACAATGAGAAATCCATATAGGATGAATTTAATTGCACCAAGAGTAACGAGATGGAGTGATGGCCCACGTAGACGTGTCACATCTGTAATGCTAATAAACTGAATTGAAAAAAAATTGAAGTTTGTAAAAGTTATTTAAAAAAAAATGTTGACCATAATAATATTTAAAAAGCTATTGATAAAATAATATAATAAACTAAGAAAAAAGTGACTATAATAATAACAAAAATATGTAATAAAATAAAGCAGCATAGATCCATTTTAACCCCTATATTTAAGCACTGATTGCTTTGTGCTTCGATTTCTTTTTGATCCCTTTTGGTGTTTATTGGATCTGGGGTTCAGATGTATCTACGTTGGTGTATTGAATATATAATATGATTGATGATTGATGATTACAGTAGCATGTGACGTGGTGTATACGTATACATTGAATGGTCACATACTTGAATAGACATGCCTTTTAGACGTGTGATGTTTTGTTATTTATTATTATTATTCTTATAGGCATATTTATGTTTGTTACAGAAGTCATGACATCATCTTATCCACTTATCTTCAATGTTCTCAATGTCCCCTATGTTGTTTAGTTTTGC
>JASDQU010011325.1:154811-177608 GCA_032191745.1 Picea mariana
TAGGGTTAGAAGGTATTAGTAGTTGTTCAAAGATTTTGGAAGTTGTGATCAAAAACACTCAAGTAAAAGGTCTTAGACTAGTGCAATCATAGGGCAAATGGAGTCAAAGGTAGTGGCAAGAGTTGAAGAAGCAATATAATAATGGAAGGGCTAAAGACAAGAAAATTTGATGGTGAAGTGTTGTTGAGCCAAGGCTTCAACCATCAAACCCTAGGGGAAAATGGCTCACTAAGGTGCAGTAACCCTAGGGGAAAACGGCTCACTAAGGTGTAGTAACCCTAGGCCTTAGTGCATTTTCCTCCTTTAGCTTAATGACAAGATAAAAACGACTAAGATTGAAGAGAAAAGGTAGGGTGTTGCAATGGCAAGGCCCTAGCAATGTCTTCAATAAGTAAAAACTCCNCAACCATCAAACCCTAGGGGAAAACGGCTCACTAAGGTGTAGTAACCCTAGGGGAAAACGGCTCACTAAGGTGTAGTAACCCTAGGCCTTAGTGCATTTTCCTCCTTTAGCTTAATGACAAGATAAAAACGACTAAGATTGAAGAGAAAAGGTAGGGTGTTGCAACGGCAAGGCCCTAGCAATGTCTTCAATAAGTAAAAACTCCTTGGCACAATCTTAGCAGGGAATTAAAATAAGGACACCAACATGTGCTTATTTCCTAGGGTTTATTCCAGCAAATTTCATTAACAAAATGCAAGTAAAATACTATAACCATTCAAGTAATGGAAGGATTGCAGAAATTCACTTACATTCACCAAGTATCATCAATGCCAAACCCTAGTTGTAAACCTTCCGCCAAGAAAATGCCAAAAATAGCCAAAATAAGCCTCCTTCAACAAGTGCGCACTAGTAATTTCAGCCAAAACCCTAAGAGAGGGCGCCAATTCCAGACATCACACAAGTGTGAGTGAAAGATGATGAATAAAAGAGAGTTTTAGCTCTCTTACTTATACCATACCAATGACCTTAATTAAATTTTAGGTCACAAAAGGCCGACATGGCCAAAAATACATAATAATATTGTTTTACATTAAATGTCATGATAAAACCCTAAATCAAGCATAAATGAAGACATCATGCCCTTTTAGGGTGACGTTAGCCCCTTTTAGGGCAACGTTGGCCTCATGGAGCAAAACGTTAGGCCCCCTTGAACCTCTGGAAGCTACCACACATGCCACAACTGCCTCCCAAAACCTCCACAAGCATTGGATAACGTCATGAGTATCTTGGGTGACGTCATGGGCCTTCCAAGGCCAACGTCCTAGTGGAAAGGGCACAACCCCCCTGGGTACAGGCCTGCTAAGTTGTCTCTAGTGGAACGTCCTCCTCTTCTCCGGTGCAAACCCTTTGATCTGTCTCTACCCCCTGTTGGGGTCTCATGGAGGTACAAACTAATCATCTCCCCATGTGTACCTGTCCATAATGGTTCCTGTCCACTGGGAATGATCCTGCACATCAACAGATACGCCCTCCATGGGCTCATAAGTCACAGGGATCATAGCAATGTCAATCACATCTAATCATCAATTTTATTAAACATGTGCAGAAAACCCCTTTTACCCAGTCAAGTGCTCAAAGACATTATACTAATCTGCAAGCCAAGTTTGGAAGAAGTGACAGGGCGTCCTATTGGGCTAATGCTCACTAAATGTGGGGTGTTTCCGAGAGAAAACAAATCCAAGCCATGTGAGTGGATGAGGTGGTAAGGGATGTCTGGACAAGGGGTGCAGTGATAGCAGGGAAATGCATGTCTTACCTGTGGGTGCCTCTGTAGAGGGTGAGTTGCACCTATCATGGATGCAATGTTTCCAAGCCCATTCATGCCTTTTATCTTTATTCTTATTGTTTTTTTTCTTTGAAGAAGCTAATCAGGGGACACTGCCCTGGCGTGGTGACCAGTGGTGGCAATGTTACCCATAAGCATTTTACAGAAATGAGAAGGCCGACTCGTGATGAGACCCCCTTTCTCTTGGCTATGCCACCAAGAGCCACTACCCTGGCGTAGTGACCAGCTCCTGGTAGTGTCATACCGCTAGATGCCCATGGACCTAATAGGCTGGCTCGTGATGAGACCCTGTATCCTCTAACTAGGTCTTGTTTTATTATTTTTTATGGGTCCCTTTGTTTCTTGTTGAGAAGCCTTTTACTGCTTTCTCGGGGATCCCTGGGCAAAGCATCTCGAGGTTTCATTCTTGGATTTTATCTTTTTCCAGCTGCTTTTACCCGTTGGGCCTTTAGCCCCTTCTTCCCACAAGGTAAGGTGCAACCCTTAAATATTTGGCCAACCCAATGCCCGGACCAGTGTAAAGGGATGGACGAGCGAAAGAAAGATGGAAAGTGGTAAGTATGGTGGGAGCGGACAATGGCTTCTCATGAATCCCTCAGTGGCAACTCAAAACCTATGGGCACAAGCTTACTAGGGCATCTTGTCATTCCCCCCAGATATGGTCAAGTGGATGGGCATAAGATCCAAGCACCAGTTAGAAACAAAAGGAATTAAATGCACATATTCAAAGGTTTTGAGGATCAGAGTGACACATACCATGATACCCAGACTCATTACCTCATGGAGCAAGATCCACTTTTGCTACAGGACCAGGCCGAGGTGATGGATGTTGTTGTTGCTGACAAAGTGGAGGCGTTGAAGAAAAGAAAAGGTGGGCCCTCCAGGGCCATGCTCAAGTCAATCTGGCTCTCGGTATTCCATGTCTAGAACATGTGAGCCTCGAGACATAATCTCCTTAGTTATCCCTAAACTGGGGGATAACAAGTTTGGTTGGCTACATAGACTCAGACTGGGCAGGATGTGCCACTGACAGGAAGAGCAGCTCGGGGTGTTGTTTTGGGTTGGGATCAGGACTTGTTTCCCGGTTCAGTTAGAAACAAAAGTCAGTTGCTTTGAGTTCAGTCGAGGCAGAGTATATGGCAGCCAGTTGCGAGGCCATTTAGCTTCATAAGTTACCAGTTGGATTATTTGCTCAGGAGTTGCCTCCGACTGTCATTCACTGCGATAATCAGAGTTGTATCAAACTCTCTGAGAATCCAGTGTTTCATGACAGGTCGAAGCATATTGAGATCAAATTCCACTTCATTAGAGATTGGGTTCAACGTGGGGCAGTTCAGCTTCAGTACATTCCAACTGATGAGCAAGTGGCAGACATTCTCACCAAGGCCTTGCCAAGGGGCAAGCATGACTACTTCAGAGACAAGATGGGCTTGGTGAGAAACATTTTCCTCAGTAAGAGGGAGTGTTGAGTTTTGGTGTACCTTGGGAAGTGGTCCCCTTGTGGTTGTGGGTCTCTAACCACAAGAGGGAAATATTTGTATCTATGTACCTTGTACTTTATGTCTAATTCCACATTGACATTATCCTAAGTCAAAAAGGTGGAATTTGTCACTTAAGGAAAAAATGACAATTAATTCACTAAGTGGGTGAATTGAGGGACATAAACTGAACTTAGAAAACTTCACCTAAAGTGGGTTTCTAAGTGAAATTCTTTTGAGATGATCTCACCCATTGATTAGAGATGGCTAGGAGTGATCTAGGCCATTGATCTCTAGGCTTCCTTATGGATGGTTCAAGAGGGGTGCATAGAGCATTTGGAGGCTCATTCACTCATATGTTCACTTGGAGAGTTTGGAGAGGAGCATTGAGAGAAGAATGGAAGCATTGGATGAGGGAAGCTTGGGCGCCAACATTTATGGAGGGCGCAAGGAGGCTTAGGTCCTTGTTGTTTTGTGATCAGATTTCTTGCTTGGTAGAGGGCGCAAGCTTAGTAGGCACTAGCAGTTCTTGAGCTATTGCAGATCTGAGAGGTTCAGTGTTGAGGTAGCATACAAGAGCTTCTGTATATGCAAGGGTTTCTTCATTGGCCAAGGGAGGATCAAGGGCGCATCAGTTCAGTGGAATAGGAAACAAGGAAGAGAGGGTGTGCTTGCTTGGGCGCATTCTTCATGGAACCTTCTAGCCAAGCTTGAGAAAAGTTTGCTACTTGTACAGGTTCCATTGTATTTGTTTACTTGTTGTATTCCATGCTTGAGACATCACGTATATACACTTTCATTCTAAATTGGTTTTCCCCGGGGGGGGTTTTATCCAGGGTCATGTTGACCAAAAATACTTGTGTTCATTTTTCCTGTATGCTTAGTGTTTAAATCAGCAGTAGGAGCTTGTTAAGATCCTCGAGGAGTGCTATATGTTTTGAGGTTTGCATGTGCTAACATTGAATTACTAAAATCACTTGCAAGGGCACCTTAAAAGAGCATATAACCATCAGTTGAAGGCAGATTTCTTGGCAGAATTGAACAGACCTGTTTGCGTCCTAAAACAGCGGCAAGAACAGATTTGGTTGACTAAACTTAGAGCCCAACAAGAGATCATAAGACAGGCCTGTTTGGCAGCCTTCATAGTTCCTCAAAAATCTACACATAGAAGTTGGGTTTCACTGTATTTTGTGTTCTCTGCTATATTTTCGTCTGAACAGTGTATCTCATTTTGTTCTCAACATAATCCAGATCACCAGATTGACTCAACAAACTACAAAAGCATTCTGAATGTAAAGTCAAAACGACATATTCACCTACCTTAAAAGCACCTGAGAAAAAGTCTGAAACTTTTGAAAACTGCCCTTCATTCGCAAGCACTGATCCAGCTATACCTGTGTATCATAACAGCATACACGAAAACATTTAGCACAATTGCCTATATTTAAAAGAAGGTTAGCTTGTGATAAATGAGCCGTACAAGCTTTAAAATAATTTAGCACATTTTTTGTAGTTGTAAGTCAAGTACCTTGATGATGACTAATAAAATACAATGTCTTGCAAATTCAGAATACAACACACAGAACCATAAGAAATAATTTTTCTTTGTGGCTCTGGTTTGGTCCATTATTGTAAATTCCATGAAATAAAACTAAAATTGAGCATGTTTTACATTCCGGAAATAGCTGCAAACAACTTCGTCCCTAGAGATCGAGTACTGTCCAAAAAATGATGTCATGTGCCAATACCAATATTGCATAAACACCAAAGATGTTATATTATATATCCATGTAGCCCTCCATTGTAAAGTGTTGAATGTTAAGTTGCATGGATACAGTTACAGGTACAGAAATAGATACGGTAAATTTTCAGAAAAATTTGGATATGATACAGCTGTGATATATATATATACACACACACACACACCAGCCCCATGGGTTATCTCAATTATTTGGACCATCCGCCAAGGGCATGTTGCTAATGGGGAGGTCACAGCTCCAATCTGGTCCACTCCCTCAGGATTGCAAAGAGACAGAGAGAGAGACACTGCCCAGTATATACTCAGGAGATGAGGAAATCAGCAATGCGGAAAAAACTCCACAAAATGAGGCCCACAATGACCAAAGTCAGCTAACAAGGAAGAATATCATCCTTGAAATGAACCTGCCATGATGAGAATTGATGAAAATCATGGCCCACAATGAAGAAAAGATGCATTCAAATCCCCCTCCAAAACCTTAAATTTGCCCTTCAAATACACTGCACACAATTTATGTAAATTGCAGCTTTAACTTGAATGAGTGGTGTGAAATGAGGCGCTAGTTTATTATTTATATGTTACTCTTTTACTTTTAGGCTTTCGTCAATTTTTTGGTCTTTCCTCTTTGTTTTATTGAGTTTTGTAAGGAAATAGCAGGGATTTCCTTATGAGCCATATCTGTAGGAAAAACTGGTCATTCATGGCGACAAGTTCAGTTTTCAAAAAGGATCATTGTAAGCTGAAAGATTTCCACAACTACAAATGAAAATGACATCATAATAACTTCTCTCCACTTTCCAGAGACACATCAAGACAGTCGTACAGGCACCACATTCTTTATGGCTGTCCTTAATGTCCAGGATCTTTATACCAAAGTTTCCAGGAACTATAATTTGTACTTCTTTGCAAAAGAAAACATTGTTTCCGATATTCTAAATTGGCCCGAATGTCTTAAGATATTATTGTGGCTTTGCATGTTTGTGAAAATTTCTCAGAACTCAAAATTCAATGCAAAAATGAAATTTCACCTTCAACCTAAAAGGTTTATTGGATCTTAGCCCTGTGAATTTTCGGCCTTAGGGCTGCTGTAAAACAAGGTACAAAACAACAGTGGAAAGAGTACAACGTTTCACTTCCAAACATCCTAAACTTCCCAGCAATTCAAGGAGAAAAAGATACCTAACCAAATTGGATAAGTTTGAGACCTTAAGGGCAACTTATCAACCAATAACCAGATCTGAAAATACTCTTTTACAGCATAATGACAGCAGTAAAATCAGCCACTTATATTCATCACTTAGATGTCAAATCACTTAACAATTGTCCTTTTAATTATGTCAAATCAGCAAAATATGGCTATAAATATCAATGCACAAAGAACATATATATATGAAAATCAAATCTGAAAATTGTACAAGTTTTGGACAGCTGGAAACTTCATTTATATGCTCAAGATGAAGTACATATACATACCATAGCCTTCTCTCAAGGCTAGTACAAATCCTCTGAGAGTTCCAAACCCTAGAAAAAAGGAAGATCCAATATGCAAGAATCAATCCAACACATCCCCCAAGGCAAGACATCCTCTCTTCTTCTTCATAATTCCACCCTAGGGTTTTATATCAAAACCCTAATCTCCAATCTACAAGGGATAAACCACAACCCTAGACCTCCAAGATGCTCCAAGAAGACCAAAAAACCCTCATGACTCGAGAAAGAGAGAGACATCAAGCACATGTGAAGACTCTAGAGAGAGAGATCAAGAACATGTGAAGACTCTAAGGAGAGAGAGAAGCTAGTGTGCACTCCTATCTAGGTCACATCTCATCACAAGAGTGAATACAAGTGAGTGAATGAACATATATGAATGGAAAGACTCTCTCCTTCCTCTATTTATATGAGAGATAAGGGATGCCAACAATATAATATAGACCTTATCCCAACACAAGTGAGACACTACACTCGAAAGTACATGTGTCATGCTCCAAGGTGATGTTGTGCACAATAACGGCTCCAAGGTGATGTAGCTACACAAGGAAAGTCAACATCCCTCCATCACAAGCCTCCACGGACTCCATCGATCCTCCTAAGCAATGTACTCCACTAGGTCAACTAGCCCTGCAAGAAAACTATTGAAACCCCAGGCATACCTAACCCATCTCCAATCCTCCAAACAAGAATCCAAGCAACTGCCACATGCCAACTAGGTCTTGATGCCCTCCTCCAAGCTGCACAATGCTCCTAATCCCATGCAGGGCACTCTCCAAGCAAGCAGATCCTCCATGGGGCCCCAATGAAGGGCGTCTACCAAACTGTCAAGAGAACTCCAACGCTTAAGGGAAGAACACTAAGCTAGCAACCCTCTGAGGTCAAGCATCCACTAAGCAAGTTATCTCAATTGTCCAAATCCATCAAGAACTATCTCCGATATGCCAATCCATCTTATCAGACCATCCAATGGTTGAAACTTGAACATACACCATGTTAGATTCTATAGCTCGGGTAGATACTTCCACACTAGGGGTGTCTAGTAGTGTGGAAGAGGCCCAACTTATGTCTAGACCACTTTATTGGTGGGGACCACTCAAGTCAACTTGAGATTAAGTCACAGCCATTGGATGTGACTTAAGTTGCCTCAATGAGTGATTAAGTCCCCACCATTAGATCAAGATCTTGACAAGGAGATCCAAGGGTCATGATTGCATGAGAGAGAGGCTAGGGTTATATTATACCTAGAAGAGTCTCATTCCACTTTATCTCAAGTGAAGGCAACCAACTAAGAGTGAGAGAGGTGCCTCTAGGGAGATCAGGCACTAGGGTTAAGTCGAACCAGCATAGGAGGGTCAAGTTGAATCAAGGAGACAAAGAAAAGGGAGGCCGTGTAGGGTCAATAACTAGACCAAGTCGGCTCTAGCACAAACAGAAGAGGAGACTAAGCAGAGGAAAGGTAGTCGAGCTAGGGCTACCTGCAAGTAAAGACAGCACAGTAAGAGGGAGTCCGTACGAGTGGTACGGATCCCGTATGAACCGTATGGATCACCAACCAACCAAGGAAGTCATACCAGGTCTGAAGATTGAAAAGAAGTTTTGTTTATTAGTGTTTGCTGAAGACTGAGGTAAAACCCAGTTATATTGTAATCACATTTTTGTTGTACCACAGCCCTGAGTGAAACCCGTGAGTGTACAGACCTATACAGGTGGTACAGTCCCTGCATATAAGTCTGGGCGAAGTATATTTTTGTATGCACAAACCTGTGATAAATAATTTGTGTAAAGAAGTGTTATTTCCAGAATTTGTTCTTCATGTTTATTTTGTGTGGTTGTCCAAATATTTTATGGTAATTTGCTACTGTATAAGATCTGATAATTAAGTTTATAGCTATTATCGTCTTCATAGTATCAGAGCCAGTTTTCTGACAGCCCCAAAAAGAGGTGTAAAATTTGCGTACTAACAGAGACAAGGAGAAGAAGATCGAGCAGGGTGGGTCTGCTCAGATAAAGAGGGAGCAAGTTAGAGTTGGTACGAGTCTGCCCACTGATAGTACTAAGAAAGGGTTTTCAGAAGAGGCTGAAACCAAGTAGCAAGATGGCTACAAACCTCAGATATGAAGATAGACTTGATGGTGCCTCCAACTACGTGCAATGGAAGTACAGAATGAGGAATGCCCTTCAAGAGAGCAAAGTATGGGGTATTGTTGAGAAGAAAGCCACCATCCCCACTGATGCTAAAGACAAAGATTTACATCATACTCTAGAAACCAGAGCTCGAAGGATCCTTCTAGATGGAGTGAAGGATCCTCTGGTACCTAACATTGGTGAGAAGCAAACAACTCATGAAATGTGGACACATCTAAAGTGGTTGTTTGAAGCCAAGCATGAGAGCAGAATCATGGCTCTCAAAGAGAGACTTCAGCACACAAGGATGTCTAAAGGGGAGGCGTTGCAAGATGGTTCGTTCAACCTTAAGGGACTTCCCACAAGGATGTCCCCAACCAAGATGGTTCATTCAGCCTTAAGGGGCTTCCCAAAGGAGTGGGATTCCTTCATTGCAGGGGTAGTAGCCAGAGAGAATCTACCAGACTAGGAAAGATTATGAAACGACTGCTACCAAGAAGAGATCAGAAGAGGCAGAAATGTGAATGAAGAGGAAGAGGAGGAGAATCTCTCTCTCACCTCCCAGAGAGGGGTAAGAAGTAGAAGAGGAACAACCTTTAGAGGAGGATCCACTAACAAGAGGCCCAAGAAAGACCTCTCACATGTCTATGTATGTGGAGAATTTGGACATTTTTCCAACCAATGCCCTCAAACCAAGAAGGGCTATGGTACAAAAGGGAAAAGGAAGGAGATAGCGGCCTCGGCAGAAATCAAGGACAAAGATGAGGAAGAAGAGCAACAGTTGGCTGCCACAGCTCGTGAGTTCTCTAGAATGTTCCGAGATGAATACACTCTGTTGTTGGATGCAGAGGACAGGACCAGGACAGGTTGGTACATAGACAGTGGTGCCACAAGTCATATGACAGGTGAAAGACTTGCACTTCAAAAGTTCACAGCCCAAGATGCAGGCTTTGTAAAGTGTGGTGTGCATTCTAGCATGGTGGCAATCCAAGGAAAAGGGACAATATCATTACAGATAGAATCAGGCAAGATTCTCAGGGTGCCAGGGGTACTTTATGTACCAAGCATGAGAGTTAGTGTGCTTTCAATCTCGGCCTTAGAACATCAAGGCTATGGTGTCAACTTCTTTGGTTGTGGTGTACACATTCGATCTGTTAGAAACCAAACACCAGGACCACCTATGATGATAGGCATAAGTGAAAACGGTCTATACAAGTTGTGGGGGCAGCCTATCTACAATTTCAAAGATGGAGATGATGAGACAGTTGCTTCATGCTTAAATGAGCAAGAAGCTATCCTCAGCAGACCCACATGGTGGGAATGGATTTAGCTGGAAGAATGGGGATACTCATATGGTCCCAGTATAGATGGCAGCAGCAGCTACAGAACAGAGCAAGTTGAGTATCCAAACTTGGAGAGGATGGGTCTCTCAAATTCAGAGGGAGAGACTCCCAGTGATGTGGACCATGGAGGAGGTAGCTCCAGTGGAAGTACCTCCCTCTCTAAGAGGGAGTATTAGATTTTGTAGCTCGGGCAGATACTTCCACACTAGGGGTGTCTAGTAGTGTGGAAGAGGCCCGACTTATGTCTAGACAACACTTTATTGGTGGGGACCACTCAAGTCAACTTGAGATTAAGTCACAGCCATTGGATGTGACTTAAGTTGCCTCAATGAGTGATTAAGTCCCCACCATTAGATCAAGATCTTGACAAGGAGATCCAAGGGTCATGATTGCATGAGAGAGAGGCTAAGGTTATATTATACCTAGAAGAGCCTCATTCCACTCTATCTCAAGTGAAGGCAGCCGACTAAGAGTGAGAGAGGTGCCTCTAGGGAGATCAGGCACCTGAGTTAAGTCAAACCAGCAGAGGAGGGTCGAGTTGAATCAAGGAGACAAAGGAAAGGGAGGCTGAGTAGGGTCAATAACTAGACCAAGTCGGGTCTAGCACAAACAGAAGAGGAGACTAAGCAGAGGAAAGGTGGTCGGGCTAGGGCTACCTGCAAGTAAAGACAGCACAGTAAGAGGGAGTTCGTACGAGTGGTATGGATCTCGTACGGATCACCAACCAACCAAGGAAGTCATACCAGGTCTGAAGATTGAAAAGAAGTTATGTTTATTATTGTTTGTTGAAGACTGAGGTAAAACCCAGTTATATTGTAATCACATTTTTGTTGTACGACAGCCCTGAGTGAAACCCGTGAGTGTACGGACCCGTATAGGTGGTACAGTCCCTGCATATCAGTTCTGGGCGAAATATATTTTTGTATGCACAGACTTGTGATAAATAATTTGTGTGTTAAGAAGTGTTATTTCCAGAATTTGTTCTTCATGTTTATTTTGTGTGGTTGTCCAAATATTTTATGGTAATTTGCTACTGTTTAAGATCTGATAATTAAGTTTATAGTTATTATCTTCTTCACACCATGTACACCAAATCTCATGAAGCACCCCAAACATGGTGTAAACACTTTCAGAGTAACCCCAAAAGTTAAGAATTTCAACACCAATGTTGAAATTTTCATGAACGTAGGATGCTAAAAAATGCAAACTAGCACTGGGTTTCTAAATTTTGTAGCCAATTCCTGCCTGTTGTTATTTCCTAGAAAGACGCCTTATTGGGGGATAGTCTTTTGTGGGCCATGGGTTCCCAAGTCCAATGCAGCACGGAAATTCATTAGAATAGAAGTCCTCTTTCATGTTCGAAAATGAATGAATGATGCTTTGTTCAAGAAAATTGAACATAATAAGTTTTTTCCCTGGTATGATGGCTCTCTAATTTGTGCAAACCTTCATTTGCAAATTATTGTATAGGTCCAAAAAGTCAAGATGGATGTGACACATTGTGCCAACTGTTGGAGTCCTTAGAATCTAATCAAAATCAAAAGAGAAACTTCGATGAACCAAAGGAAACCCTAAATGTAATCATGAATCCATCAATTTGATGAAATAAAGCTAGAAATTAACCCTCCAGTTACCTAATGAAATCTGGGGGTTAACACATCCTTAGCTCGATGAAAGGTGGTCAAAAGCTCCTATGCTCTCAATACCCTACCTTTGTTTTTCAAAATTAGGTAAAAAAAGAACTAAAAATGGGATCTTAAAGGGTTAGTGCTTTGTTGCACGAAACTCCTAAACTACCCACGTACCAATAGCGGACACTTGCAGAAACTCGAAAACGCCTCAAAAACCGCCAAGTGCCCATGAGGGGCGTGGGACTCATAGCAAGTCTAAAGAACCCTAATCCTTGGAAATTCGCTTCTAAACCTACCTACAAATTAACCTATCATTCTAATCTTATTGCAATATAATGTGTTATTTAAAAAAAACTATATATATATGTGTGTGTGTCTGTGTGTGTGTGTGTGTGTGTGTCTGTGTGTATTCTATGGAAAATGAAGACAAATTAACCTCTAATTTATTTATAAACCTACCTACAAATTAACCTATCATTCTTATTTTATTGCAAAATAATGTGTTATTTAATATATATATAGCACGCTTCCCCCGACGTACATGTTGATGTGGGGTGGGGGGGTCATGTTTCCAAGGGTTCCTGTTTCGGAAACTAGTACATGTTTTGTGCAACTTCGGATTAGTGACATGGAATCAATGATAAATTCCTTCAACTCATGATATTTTAGGAATATATTTCGATATTATCGCAAGTTCAAAAATAACATGACATTTTGAGAAAACTCTTCCTAATCAATTTTTTAAGAAAACTCATCCTGATCATAAGATTCTTTTTTCAAGAAAACTCATCCTAATCAATTTTTTCCCCAAGATGATGGCTCTCTAATTTGTGCAAGCCTTCATTTGCAAATTATTGTATAGATCTAGAAAGTCAAGATGGACGTGACACATTGTGCCAAAAGTTGGAGTCCTTAGAATCTAATCAAAATCAAAAGAGAAACTTTGATGAACCATAGGAATTCCTAAATGTAATCACGAATCCATCAATTTGATGAAATAAAGCTAGAAATTAACCCTCCAGTTACCTAATGAAATTTAGGGGTTAACACCTCCTTACCTCGATGAAAGGTGGTCAGAAACTACCATGCTCTCAATACCCTGCCTTTGTTTTTCAAAAAAAGGTAAAAAAAGAACTAAAAATGGGACCTTAAAGGGTTAGTGCTATGTTGCATGAAACTCCTAAACTGCCCATGTACCAATAGCAGACACTTGTGGAAAATCGAAAACGCCTCAAAAACCGCCAAGTGCCCATGAGGGGCATGGTACATGTTTCCATGTTTTGTGCAACTTAGGGTTAGTGACATGGGACCCAATTATAAATTCCTTCAACTCCTGATATTTTAGGAATATAGTTCGATATTACCGCAAGTTCAAAAATAACATGACATTTTGAGGCAATAACATCGTAGCCTCAAAAATATCACTATATATCCTAATATGGTCGATATTTTTGTGATATGTGCAACACTAATCATAGTTAGATGGTGGGAATCATTTGGTAGCAAAAGCCCTCAACTACAAACATTTGCAATTCGGATCAAAAATCAAATTTGCAGCACTTTCGAGTGTGAGAGTAATTCAAATGAATAAGATAAGTCGTTCAGAACAGAGGTTGCATGATCTTTTCTCCCTGCAGTACAACCTTACCAATTGAGGCACAACTAGTCGCTAAACAAAACCCGATGTAGATCCCATTGTCTTGAATGATATTGATCCTTCCTCAAAATGGTCGATGGAGAGCCAACCAACAAAATTTGAGGATGATAACTGGAGGTGGATGGACTCGGATCCACAATTAGTGCCAAGCATCATTATTGCTATTGATATCCCTAGAGGGTTAAAGCAAAGCCAGAGGATGAGGCAGAGGGTGATATGGATGATAAGGAAAGTTATCACTAGGAAATTCTCGTCCTGCAAAAGCAACTAGAGTCCCGATTGTTGATTTCTTATAACCTAGCACACATAGGTTAATGCCAATAATTTACTAAACCCGAAAATTTACTTTGCTGTTATAAATTTCAGAGTTATGCATACAACCTACAACTGAGTTATTTGATCAGAAATTGACAACAGAAGCATACAGGAAACCAAGCATAAAAATAGACAAACACCAGATGTACCCTGGAAACCCCAGTGTGGGGAAAACCAATAAAGGAGGGGCTTTTATTGAGGCTTCAAAGAAATATTACAGCTACAGAAATATTCAATAAATCTTACGAAAAAATCATCCCTCTCTATCAATTGTACGTCCTAGCTAAACCCAGTTGTACGGCCTGCTGATCTTGGCCTTTTTCTCAACTGTACAGCTCAACAATCTATGTTGTACAGCTTGTTGAATTTCTCCCTCTGTTGGTTGTTATACGGCTTGACAATTTCGACCTCTGTTAGTTGACGTACGGCCTGCACAGAAACGTCTTCCTTGCTTGTTGATGGTAAGATCTAGTACGGCCCAGTACACTCCAACTAGTGTGCCCTCTCTACTGCAAAAAAAACGACCTCTGAAAGCTGCCTAAAAATCCCAGAAATCGCCCCTCGGCTGGCTGATTTACTCACTCAGCCAATTACCCTCCTTCCTCAACCTCAAGTACCCTTCTTCCTCTCACTTGCTCAACCCACAAATGAGAATGTGTCCTTCTCACACCCATCCCCTCTATTTATCCTCCCATCAGCCACCTTTCTTGCCAATTCAACCTCCAAGGCTTCTAGGAGGTGCGCCCCCCTTGGTTGGGCCCCACACTCCATTAACAAGCCTCATTAGGTGTGTCCCACTTGACCTGGGACCCACAATCCACTCAAAGACAAAAATTTGTTGATTGCCTAAGTCTAACTTAGGCCAAGATAAACAAGGTTGATCTATGCCTTTTAAGGTGTCCATCAGCTAGCCTAGGACACATAGGCATAGCTGAGACACCTACCGAGCTACAAAAGCTAACACTCCCTCTTAGCGAGGGAGGTGTCTCCACCTAGATCAATCTCTGATCCCATCAAATTTGTTGTTGTTGTAGTTGCTCCCTCTAAACTGGAAGACCCTCATGCTATCTTTGTAGCACTATGATCTGATGTCTTGCTCAGCTCCTCCATCAATGTCAAGTCATACTGACTGATTGTCTTGGATGAAGCCACTGAAACTGATCTTTGATCCAAGATCCCCTTGGACCTAGCTACAGGTTGTCCCAACACCCTGTACATCATGCCTTTCCTGATGCCACGCCTTAATGTTGCATCCAAGGACGCTCCCTCTGAACGTATGAGAACCTATACATCTTCAAACATCATTGCATACCCCTTGTCCTCTAGAGCTGATACAAAGAGCAGATTGACCCTCAGCTCTTGTACATATATCACCTAATCCACCTCCAGAGAACCACCTGACTCTAGTTGGAATCTGACACATCCAACCACCTTCACAGCATGCATGTTGTCGACCCCACTACCCACATGCGAATCTGAGCCCGTCTCTGAACCAATATGGAACACCGACCTCATTCTCGTCATATGGCGAGATGATCCACTGTACACGAACCATGCCCCGCTGTCCTCCAACTTTGCAAATCTATTGTTGCTCGAAAGAGAGGCAACCAAAGAAAATTTATCATCGAATTTCTCTGCAAACTCATCTATCTTAGTAGAGATGTTGAGGTTGCCATCTCTGCCTCCTCCTCCTCCTTGGGACACTCGCTGGCATAGTGGCCAGTCTTGTGACATGCAAAGCATTTCACTTTGCCCATGTCTCTGGAACCTCCCACTCCACTGCCCTTCTTCGCATGAAAAGCCACATTCTCTTCCTCTTCACTCTTTGGTCGGCTAGCTTGAGTGGCATCAAATCTCAGCTCCTCCTAGGTGAAGTCATCCCATAATCTCTCCCAATCAGGGAGCTTCTCCCGAGCCACCACTCCACGGGAAAATACTTCCCACTGCTTGGTGAAGCCATTCAAGGCTGTCCTCACCAACTCAATCTCGTCCACTACCTCTCCCACAGCTGCTAGTTCATCTCTTATCTGAGTGAACTTTGTGAGGTAAGTGACCACCGACACTCCCTTGGCCATTTTCGTGCTTCTCAACTTCTCTCTAAGCAGCATCTTCCTACTCTGGTTATCAGACTGATACAGCTTCACTAGGGCCTCCCACATGTCCTTCGTTGTCTTCTTGCCAGACAGATGAGGAATAATGTGATCTTTGATTCCATCCACAATTATCCTCCTAGCCTTGACATGTTTCTTGTTGTGAGCTACTTGTTAAATTTACATGCAGCNCTCCCTTGGCCATTTTCGTGCTTCTCAACTTCTCTCTAAGCAGCATCTTCCTACTCTGGTTATCAGACCGATACAGCTTCACTAGGGCCTCCCACATGTCCTTCGTTGTCTTCTTGCCAGACAGATGAGGAATAATGTGATCTTTGATTCCATCCACAATTATCCTCCTAGCCTTGACATGTTTCTTGTTGTGAGCTACTAGCTGTACTGGATCAGCTGGGGCTTCCACTTTCCCTTTAGCAATTTCCAATAGTCCATTCTCTTCTAGCACCAAGCCAATACACTCCCTCCAAGGACAGAAATTTGAGGCACCATCTAGCCTGTCCTCAAAGCTTAAGCTTGCACTAGCCATTTGAGTCTACTGCTTTGTTTCCCACACACTTTCTGGTCACACGTCCCTCTTTGTTGATTCACTCCCTGGTCTGCACAGCAAAGTCAACTTGGCTCCTTCTTGTACTCAGAGGCCGAGCTCTGGTACCATGTTGATTTCTTATAACCCAGCACATAGAGGTTAATGCCAATAATTTATTAAACCAAGAAATTTTCTTTGTTGTTATAAATTTCAGAATTATGCATACAACCTACAGCTGAGTTATTTAATCAAAAAAATGACAGTAGGAAACCAAGCATAAAAATAGACAAACATCAGATGTACCCTGGAAACCCCAGTGTGGGGAAAACCAGCAAAGGAGGGGCTTTTATTAAGGCTTCAGAGAAATATTATAGCAACAGAAATATTCAGTAAATCTTACAGAAAGATCAGCCCTCTTTATTAGTTGTACGGCTCAGCTAAACCCCGATGTACGGCCTGCTGATCTTGGCCTTTTTCTCAGTTGTACGGACCAGCAATCTTTGTTGTACAGCCTGCTGAATTTCTCCCTCTGTTGGTTGTTGTACGGCCTGAAAATTTCGGGCTTTGTTATATGCTATACGGCCTGCACAGAAATGGCCTCCTTGCTTGCTGATGGTACGGCCCAGTACACTCCAGCAGGTGTGCCCTCTCTGCTGCAAAAAAATCAGCCTTCGCAAGCTGCCTAAAAAGCCCAGAAATCGCCCCTCGGCTGGCTGATTTACTCACTCAGCCAGTCGCCCTCCTTCCTTAGCCTCAAGCACCCTCCTTCCTCTCACTTGCTCAACTCACAAATGAGAATGTGTCCTTCTCACCCTCAACCCCTCTCTTTATCCTCCCATCAGCCACCTTTCTTGCCTTGAATTGTGTGCCAATTCAGCCTCCAAGGCTTCTAGGAGGTGCACCCCCCTTGGCTAGGCCTCACACTCCACTAACAAGCCTCATGAGGTGCGTCCCAGTTGACCTGGGACCTAAGTCACCGCATTCGGCGAATTTCAGGCTTGAAATTTGAAATTCGCCGAATTTCCAACCAAATCGAATTAGTTCACCTCAAATTCGTCGAATTTCAAATCGAACTCGAACCCGCATACAAATTCGAATTTATGGGTGAATAAATCCAGTGAATGCGCTGAAATTCGACGCTGATATTTTTAAAAATTTTGGAACCCTAAACGCAATTTCTGTGTGGTGTTTTTAATCGTTCGCGTGGTTTTCGCTTTCCCACGCACGGATTTTGGGTTACACGCGTTCACTTCACCCTCCCAAAGTCGGGTTGTAGCACTCTTGACCACATTCCTCCCTCCACCCGACGTTGTAGCACTCACGCCAGCCTACGCTATAGCAGTGAAGACTCCCGACCACCGACGTTGTAGCAGTGAGCACTCCCGACACTGTCCAGCAGCGAGCTTCCACCAGGCTCCGTCCTCCACCCCTAACAACTCAAACTTTCCACAGTTCAAACCAATCTCATGTGTTTAATTAAATATATTTTTCATTTTTATATTTATTCTATTCATATATTTTTAAATTTGTAGTTTGTCGAATTTAATGCTGAATTTTATCATAGAAATTTTCACTGTCGAACTTCAAGGTCGTCAAACCCGAATCAGGTGACTTAACCTGGGACCCACAATCCACTCGAAGACAAAAATTTGTTGATTGCCTAAGTCTAACTTAGGCTAAGATAAACAAGGCTGATCTGGGCCTTTTAATGTGTCCATCAGCTAGCCTAGGACACATAGGCATTGCTAAAAAACTAACACAGATGACACTAGAAATCAAGCCCCCGTCACCTCGCTTGACTTCTCTCACTTTGAAGTGAGTGCTTGCTAACTTTAGGGGAGTATCCCTAAGTGATATAAGGAGTCGACTGCAAGTCAATAAATGATTAGAAGTACCTTAAATCTAATAAAAATGTGGTGTTATGTTTATAAATCTACAATTAAATCAAGAAAAGCAGCAAGCTGGAATTAACCTAAAACGCTAAAAATATGCACGAAAACGTTGCAGAATTTTGTACTTGTTTCTGCACTTTTGTCCAGTTAATTTTGTACTTGTTGTTTCATCTTCTGTCAAGTTAATTTTTGGGAGGTGGTTTTAGGTCATTGGGGCTTTTATTTTGGGATGGTAGTTTTTCAAAGTTATTGAGTAATGTCTTTGCTTTATGTTGAGTCAAAATAAAATTGCCATAGAAAGATGTGAGTCTTATTCTAATATGTTTCCATTTGAGTTATTTGACTTCAAAATAGCATGGGTTTGGGATCCAAAAGCCTTTATTTTTTATCCATATATTATGTTGATCATAGTCTAAAGTTTTAATCAGAAGAGTAGAGTCAAAGTCTAAGACTCTGTACTTTGGAGTCATATCATATCTATTACATTATTTATCCTACATGATTCTGCTCTGTGTTGGTTGGAAGGATTTATCATTACTTTCCTCCCAACTGATCTTCCCCCATCAACTATGATCCATTTGCTCCAGGGGTTGATTTAGACACTGAGTACCTTTGTATTCGCAAGCTTTATTGGCAGTTGACCTCACGTTTAGTAGATCTTTCATTATTGAGTTCTGTCTGAGTGATTCCTTTCAGTGTTCAGCATCAAATCATTCATTCACATTGATAGGATTGTACTTGTACCTTGTGGCCCATTGTCATTATTACTAGATTGCCTCATGTCTAGCCGAGGTTGACATTAGTGGTTCTTAACTAGATAGTCTCTCCCATGGTCGACTTTGACTCATTACCCCATCGTGGAAATTCGTATATGAGATGGTTTTATTGCAGGTTGTAGTTATTTATGCATGTCTATCTCCCATTCAACCTGTATTTTTGAAGCTTGAACATGTGAGACCTTATACACAGACTTCTTATGGTTCTTCTTTACAGGGATTATCTATCCAAAGTTCTAGGATTCTCAGCATCTCATAGGCGGATTCCTTCCCCAATTAGAGCCAGTGTTAGCACCCAGATTGGATTTCTCCAAAATCCAAATGGACTACTTATTAGAGTTGGTTCGTGATACATTACAGGATGAACTGGTAGGTTGGTCCATCATTCAACATCGATGGTTGGTGGAGTGCCCTCAGACTTTGTACATGGTTGCAGGTTTTTGTTATCCATGGGTGATGCTAGTATAGATTTTTGAGCAGGGGGTTCACAAACAAGTACATCCAGAGGACATATCATGCTTATATCAGATGGCCAAGTTTCCTTGGCATATTCAGTGCTATTTATAGAAGGTTCAAACTTCATTCATATCGAATTTTAGCAAGTAGCCCCATGCATAGTACTGACACACGGACTTCGGGGTATTCATATGATGTGAAGAGGTTGAAGAATCCTACTTCCTTGAGATCTTTGAGTGATTGGTGTGTTCCTACCCATCAAAGACTTTGATTTTCCTACAATCCGTGCTAATAAATATCTATCAACTACCTTCTTGGTGACTAATACTTGTGTTCATTATGTAAAAATTTATATATTTCGTAGACTCTTACTTGCTTTTATTGCATGCTTAATAGGAAATCAAGAAGTAGGAATTAAATAATTTTGTTTCCCTACTTGCTTTTCTTTCATTCATATTCGACTCCATATAAGGCACCGGTCAATCTACCAGGTTACTTAATCGTTCAAAAAAATACATATTCAATTTATTTTATTTCCGTGCATTCTTAAGCATATATATCATGTAAGTTAGTTAATTTTTGTTCACAGTCTTAAGTTTTGGATAAATTCACCATTTTTCTTGAAAATATAGACCAACTGCCATGAGCTATTGAGTTTCATTCTGCTTGGATGATTGTCAGAGTCTAAAATTATGTAATGGATTTGGAAGAAATGCAATTATGTTGCTTTTAGTTCAGGAATTCCATCAAAGAGTTTTGGAAGAAACACGATTATGTTGCTTTAAATTCATCAGTCCCATCGAAGACTTTTTCCTTGTACGATTGTGCACTAATTTGTGCCAGCTTATATTTGCAAACCACAGTGCAAGTGCAGAGATTAAGGATGGAGATAGACCATCTCCAAAAGCTTCTGGACTTTCAGGGTGGGGCCCCCTGTAGCATGAGCAAGTAACCTCCTTGTCCCTCACAACCCACTTCAATAGGTTCTCACAAGGGTGATAGTAGGCTCTTCCACCAAGCTGGCAAATAGGGGAGCAAGATGCATGAAGACGAGAGGAGTTGGCCCCCAACCCGACACTATAAATGCAAACAATTCTTGGCGTTAGCCCTGGCTATTCCTGAAGGGCCTAAGCCCCAAAGCCTCCTACTGATGGTTGGGAGCATGTGCAATTGATTGATGTCAACCCCCCAGTTGCTAGATGGAGCCCTGCCCCAGATGATGATGACCAACCCCCTTGCATGATTACTTAGTGTTCTTATGATTGAGTTGCCACCCTTTGTTTCTTGTTGTTATGATTTTATGGACTATGGATTTCTAGCTAGTGTTGATATGGTTGCGAGTGTTTTGGCTTAAGCCAACCTGCGCTTTTGGTTGTCGTTTCGCTTTTTTCCAATGCTTGTGGAGGTTGCTTTAGCGGTCCACTTTTTGTATTAAATCTTTGTAAAAATTGATTATATTAGTCAAAGGAAGCTTTAATTCAAAAAAAGGTAATAGGGTGACCATTTTTCCACAAGACAACTATCAAAAGGAGAGTCCAACACATTATTAGACACTTATGCGTGAACAAGGAGAAGCCAGCTATAAGAAAGAAAAAATAAGTAATAATGTTGAGAATTATTTTAAAAATCTTTTGATAGCAACATTGTTTCCTTAACATGAACATGGTCTTCTTGTTCGCATTTAAAATATTGTTAATCAAGAGTAGGATGAAATGTTGGCCAAGAAAATGGAGGAGGTGCAACTTCGGAAAACGGCCTTGATGGTTTTCAAGGAAACTTCTACTAGCTAGGATGGAGTATCACTAAACAAGATGTGCTAGAAGCTACAAACAAAGTAAAATAGGGAGTTTGGGAGATGAAACAAAAAAGATGCTTGCTCACATGATAGATTAAGGGCAAGTGTCCTTATGCAGTACAATCTATAAGTTTGTTGGAAAGATCACGACAACCTACTCCCAAATCACAACAGCATACTTTTGTAGGTTCTAAAAAATCTTGTTTCAGAAGAACAATCAGGGTTTATGTCAGAAAGCAATTAGGTGAGTGTCATCATCCTCCAATAAGTTGTATATCCGGTAAGACTAATAAGGAGCCAAATTTCATTTGAAGTTAGACATGGAAAAGGCCTATGATAGAGTTGACAAGCAATTTTGTTAGTTATTCTTAGAAAAATTAGCATCTCCCAAAAATGGATCGCTTGGGTTGAAGCTCATATTTCAGATCCTAGAGTCCTTGTCTTGGTTAATGGCTAATCCTCACATTTCTTATCCTCGTTCAGGGGCTTGAATCAAGGTTATCCATTATCTCTGAACCTTTACATCGTTATAGTTGAGGCTTTGGGCAAGATGCTACTACAAGAAATGGTGAACTAGAACGAATCAACATACTTTACAAGTTAAGAATTTCCACTCATATGCAATTGGTATATGACATTAATAGTTTAAGTGTGATAGCAAAAGATGAAGATCAAAGACTTCGGAAAGTTTAGAATGTAGGAACAAATGTTAGGAAATTACATCCAAGATATATTGTTCCTATGGTAGGTAGGTAAAGGTTGGCTAGAACATTGAAATATCAAACTGGAAATAGTGATTATCACTTTAGTTACTTGGGAATACCCATGTGTTTCAATGTCTTGCTAAGCAGATATTTGAACTTTCGTTTTAGAAAAGTTTCAAAGAAAATTCAATGCTTGGATAAGCAAATGGCTTTTCTATGCAAGAAGGGCCAATCTAATCAAATAATGTTATATTTACCATCCAAATATTATGGAACTAAACTCTGCAAGCTCCAAACGAAGTGATGGAAAAAGTAAACAAAATGATAAGTATGACCAATAGTTAAAAGAAGTGTTTCTCATTAGTTTGGTGGGAAAAGGTTTGCTCACCAAAGAAGTTAGGGAAATTGGGTACTAGAGGATTCTCATTATAGGAAAGGTCTTCAAGACAAGTTGGCATGAACATTATGTACACCATGAAATATATGTTTTTCGTGATTAACTACATGGACTAGAAACCCTCATCTCTCTTCTAAAGTAATCACGAGGAAAAAATCCGAACAAATGGAGGAAGAAGAATCAGAGGACGATCGAGTGCCAAAGAAGTAAAGAAGAAAATCACAAGAAAAGCGAGAAGAAACGGCCAACAAAGAAAAGAATTTGGGCCTTCAATCCTCCAATGAAAGCATGCTAGGAGGAACCAACAAGCATATTCTTACCAAAATCCAAAGACTACAGAAGCCATCGAACTCGAGTGGCACCACAAAAAAACCAAGCATCGTTGGTCAAGATACCAAAAGAAATTGGAAAGTGCCTGTGACTCTCTAAACAGACAATGAAACCGCCCTCAACTCGTAGTAAAGGGGGCAACAAAAAATGAAATGCTCCTCAATCTCAACCTCCCAAAGATGGCACAGCTAGAAGATCCTATCTAACTAGTCAATATGGTGCTCT
>JASDQU010011325.1:188015-213517 GCA_032191745.1 Picea mariana
GGCCTAACTCACCGGATAGAATTGTCCAAGTGATCTGTGTATACTACCTATAGATGTCGTATTGGGTGTTCCTGTTCAACTCTTGCCTAGTAGGTAGGAGGCAACCAAGTGCATCAAGTCAGTATTTGAATGAGTGGAGGCAATCCATCGAAATACCCACAAACACCAAAAGATCTAAAACCCCACAAACCAACTATGAACCCATCCAAGGGGGCTAGCCAAAGCAATGGACTCTGATGAATAATAGGTTACGTACAAGTATTGATCACAACTTGTCACTGAGTCTGCATAGCGCCTAACATGATGGAGGAGTGAGACTAGACTGAAAACACTCTCAAGCCAAAGACAATGGGCACCAAACTCAGCAAGGATGATGGGCTTGGGGACTATCTACTTCCATCTAATGAAGTGTTGAAGGAAAAGGGTTTGCACCCTCTCGACTGTAGCACAATCAGACTCAAACAAACAAGGCCCCCAAACCTCTGAACCCTAGGTTTACAAGAGGCAAATATTATTAAAAAACAATGAGCGTACATACAAATAGCTCATAAAAATAAATCTACTTGCATGTACAAAAATGTTGTGTTTAGGTACACAACATGCCCTCCCCCTTAGGAAGCTTTGTTCCCAAACGTTGACAGCCAAAGAGTAGTTGACCCATGTGACTTCTTAAGCTTCTTAGGCCTCTGCTTGGAGACAATCATACACACCGCCCTCAACTCGTAGTAAAGGGGGCAACAAAAAATGAAATAATCCACAGTCTCAACCTCCCAAAGATAGCACAGCTGGAGTATTCTATCTAACTAGTCGATATGGTGCTCTGCCTCCACCCAAAGCCTATGTGAACCTACTCTGAACTAGCCCAAGAGGATGTGAAGAGCATGCATCCAGTGACAATGTGTGTACGATCAAACAATAAGTCCATCTCTTAGCTCCTTGAAATGCTCTACATAAAGGGCTATCTTTGGGCATAACTCGCCCGATGGATTTGTCCAATTGATCTGTGTATACTACCTATAGATGTCGTATTGGGTGTTCCTATTCAACTCATGCCTGGCATGTAGGAGGCAACCAAGTGCATCAAGTCGATATTTGAACGAGGGGAGGCAATCCATCGAAATACCCACATACGCCAAAAGATCTAAAACACCACAAACCAACCATGAAACTATCCAAGGGGACTAGCCAAAGCAATGGACTCTGATGAAATATAGGCTAGGCTACATACAAGTATCTATCACAACTTGTCACCGAGTCTACATAGCCCCAAACATGATGGAGTTGTGAGACTAGACCGAAAAAGGTCTCAAGCGAAAGATGGCAAGCACCAAACCAAGCTTTGTTCCCAAACGTTGACAGCCAAAGAGTAGTTGACCCATGTGACTTCTTAAGCTTCTTAGGCCTCTGCTTGGAGACAATCATACACACCTCCCTCAACTCGTAGTAAAGGGGGCAACAAAAAATGAAATACTCCATAGTCTCAACCTCCCAAAGATGGCACAGTTAGAAGATTCTATCTGACTAGTCGATATGGTGCTCTGCCTCCACCCAAAGCCTATGTGAACCTACTTTGAACTAGCCCAAGAGGATGCGAAGAGCATGCACCCAATGACAATGTGTGTACAGATGTCAGACAATAAGTCCATCCCTTAGCTCCTTGAAATGCTCTACATAAAGGGTTATCTTTGGGCGTAACTCGCCCGATGGATTTGTCCAATTGATCTGTGTATACTACGTATAGATGTCGTATTGGGTGTTCCTATTCAACTCCTCCCTGGCATGTAGGAGGCAAGCAAGTGCATCAAGTCAATATTTGAACGAGGGGAGGCAATCCATCGAAAAACCCACATACACCAAAAGATCTAAAACCCCACAAACCAACCATGAAACCATCCAAGGGGACTAGCCAAAGCAATGGACTCTGATGAAATATAGGCTACGTACAAGTATCAATCACAACTTGTCACCGAGTTTGCATAGCCCCGAACACGATGGAGTAGTGAGACTAGACTGAAAAAGGTCTCAAGCAAAAGACGGCGAGCAACAAACTCAACAAGGATGATGGGCTTGGGGACTGTCTACTTGCATCTAATGAAGTGTTGAAGGAAAAGGGTCTGCACCCTCTCGATTGTGGCACAATCAGACTCAAACAAACAAGGCCCCAAAACTTTTGAACCCTAGGTTTCCAAGAGGCAAATATTATTTAAAAACTATGAGCGTACATACAAATAGCTCATAAAAATAAATATACTTGCATGTACAAAAAAGTAGTGTTTAGGTACATAACATGCCCTCCCCCTTAAGAAGATTTGTTCCCAAATGTTGACAGCCAAAGAGTAGTTGACCCATGTGACTTCTTAAGCTTCTTAGGCCTCTCCTTGGAGACGATCAAAAACACCAACTTGAATGGATAATAGCTTTGAGATTAGCCTTCTTTAATGAATTGAATGAACTCATTAATTGTACTTTGTTGAAGATGCTCAACGGGGTCATATGGGTCCAAATATTGCTCAACCAAGTTGTTCGTAGCATTCTTTAACATGTGGTCACAAATGTCATCCACATAAGATGTGTGGAACTGATTATGAGGCTAGAAAGAACATTTTCAATGAGAATATTCAAAACGAAAATCATTCTAACTACCCTTGATGCTTTTTATTTGCGTAACTTTCTTTTTGGCTAGTACACTCTCTTTGCTAGAAGAATCATCAAAGAGAGCAAGAGATTCATCGAAGTAAAGCTATGAGATCTTCTTTGCCTCTTGTAAATCTTCTTCACACAAGGAGATTCATCGTAGAGAGGAGGAGAATGCTCGAAGGCTAAGATCAAAGTAGTTATCCTCACCTACTTGGAAGATTTCAACATTCTCCTTGTACAAATCCTCACAAGCATCTTCGAGATCTAGCCATGCAACTTGTTTATTTTCCATATACTTCTTAGATATTGGTTCAAGAAAAAAATTATCACATGAATTAAAAACTTTTTTCGACACTTTTCCCTAGTATTAATGGAATGTGTCATGCTTCCTTTTAACAACATTTTCAAGCTAGGTTTGATACGAAAAATAAAATACAATTTGCATTCAAGGAATCTCCCTTGTGAATGCAAAACTAAAGTTGAAATTTTGTGGGCAAGTAGCTCTAGACTTCTCTATTAAACAATAAGAAACCACACTTTATTTTCTTACCCATACTAAAAGTTGTAATGATTTCCACCTTTTTGCTAGGGTTTTAATGCTCAATCAAACATTTAAGCTAAAAGTTATGCATGGTTGAAGACAAGGTACCCAAATGGAGAGATTTTTGTGTTCTTACAAAGTGCAACTTGCGACAATTGTGTCTCCCTTCATATTTCTTCAAAAATTATGAGTGATAGCTCATTGAAAGTGCCTTTGAATCTACATTCTAATAAAAATAACACCCTAGAGAAATATAGCACTCTCACTACTAAAACCCTAGCCAACTCCCTCTAATTTTCCTGATCTTAGCCCTTTCGATGGCCCTCCCAAACTCAAATCCAAGAGGGGGCCCATCCCCTCCCCTCCCCTCCCCTCCCTTCCCTCTGTTGAGGTCTTGGCCTTCAACGCCTTGATCAGCTCCTTGGGTAAGTCAACAAGCAAACCACATATGTCCAAATTCGTTAAGAAAATGGAGTTGATCTTAGAAGTCATTATGCCTGCTGCAGCTCCACGACACAAAGCTCTAGCACTTGCAGAAAGAGGATTGATAGGGAAATTCACTAGATTGTGGCCATCCCCGAAGATGCAGAAGAATTAGATGCCACTGATAAAAGGAAAACTATTACACTTCTTCTGTGGCTGAGGCTTTTATACATTCCTTTTCGAGCTCAAGGTGGACCGTGACTTAATCTTCAAGAATGGTCCTTACTTCATGGACACAAGAGGAATGTATCTCGACAAATGGACCCCTGATTTTGACACAGATGTTGATGTTCCTTCAACAGTGTCAATTTGGGTCCACCTTCCTCATCTCCCCTTGCACTGCTGGAACAATGATTTTCTCAAATCCGTAGGAAATGCTCACAAAACTTATATCAATAGAACAAAGCCAAAGGCCGGCATGTTTTCCTACGCCCAAATATGTGTTGAGGTTGACTTAGAGAAAGGGCTACCTAAAGTGATCAAGCTTTCCCTAGATAACTAAAGCCACCTTTGGAAATTACACTACGAGCAACCCCCATTTAAATGCAAAATATGTCACGAATATGGTTTTCCAGAGATTGTCTGAGAGCAAAACCTGCTACAGGCCCAGCGGAAAAGGAGGAGCAATGGCAAAATGTCAAAAAGAAGATGGGATCAGTGGCACCCTCATCTTCTGCGACAAAATCTAGCAAAGGTATCTCTATGGCTAATCACGAGGAAAAAATCCCAACAAATGGAGGAAGAAGAATCAGAGAACGAACAATTGCCAAAGAAGCCAAGAAGAAAATCTCACAAAGAAAAGTGAGAAGAAACAATGAACAAAGAAAAGAATTTTGGCCTTCAATCCTCCATTGAAAGCATGCTAGGAGGAAGCAACAAGCATATTCTTACCAAAATCCCAGGATTACAGAAGCCAACAAACTTGGATAGCACCACAAAAATCCATCCAGTTAAATAATGATAGCAGACTCTTAGAATGTCGAGGACTAGGGAGTAAGTACAAGCCGGAAGCTATTAGAAATCTCATGAGATCTAAACATCCAAATGCCCTCCTAATCCAGAAGACTAAATTATCAAATTCAGAAATGATGGAAGTTGACAAGAGACAATGAAGAGGAAGTGAAGGAGCAACAATAAGCTCTAGAGGAGCATCAGGAGGGTTTTGCACTCTATGGAAAATGAGATTCTCAAGGCAAACCAAATTATCTGCTCTCAACACTGGATCTATACAAATCTAGTTTGTCGAAAGATTGGTATTCATTTTAAGATATTTAATATCTATGTCACCATGCAATACAGGGAAAAGCAAGAATGTTGGAGTACTCTTGAGGATATGAAAGAGAATGTTAAGATGGATTTTTGCATTTTGGCATGCGACTTCAATATGGTGTTAGCACAAGAAAAGAAACGTGGAGGAAGTTATGTCTATGATTTGTTCAGGGAAAAGGTGGAAGATATCATGGCAGATTGGGACCTTATGGATGTAAAACCAAGAAAAGGCAAATAAACTTGGTAGAATAGGAGAGTTGGGCCGGGAAATATCACTGCAAGACTAGATAGATTTCTTCTTCATGGGTGTTTTTTGGAAGAAGATCTAGAAATATCCTCTTCCATTATTCCTTCAGTGGTTTCATATCATTACTCAATCTCTTTATCAATCCTACAAAAAAGAGATTTCAGGTCCCTTCCTTTCAAGTTTAATCCCCTATGGTTGCAAGACGACAAAGCCAGGGAAATAATTGCATAGGCATGGGCTAAAAAGTTTGAAGGTTACCCAGGATTTATATGGGAATCTAAACTAAAAGCCACCAAGGTGGCCCTAAAAGACTAGTCTAAAATAAATTACAAAGAACCGACAGTGGAAAGAAAAGAGTTGCAGTGCCAGCAAGCATATCTTCAGGGAAAAAAGCAACAATCAAAGATAACTAACTGCAATCGAAAGAGAAAAACTTATATTGGAAAATATATCTTGCCCACAGGAAAGAGGCCGAACACTAATCTTGAAGCCTTTGGTTGAAGGTAGGTGATAAAAACACCTCCTTTTTCCATAAACAGTCTAAATACAGGCAAAATAGAAACAATGTGAAGGAAATTCAAAATTCCAATGGTAAGAAAAAGACTTTGAAGAAATCAAAACCAAAACTTAACAGTATTTCAAAGGATTATATGCAGAGGAGGAAGAGGAAATACCAACAACTACTGATGCAATGTTTTAATAAATCCCCAGCCTTGTATCCAGCTCGAAGAATGCAGCACTAGATAAAGAAATAGAGGAAGAGGAGGTCACATCTCCTATTTGGAGCTTGGAGCCTGACAAGGCACCAGGACCTAACAGATTCTCCATATCCTTTTATAGGGACTTACCATTCTTTTCTTGTTTTCTTTGGTTGGAAGGTTTGGTTCTAGATGGAATGTCGGATTTGGAAGCGTTTCAAGTAGGGGTTCCTTGGAAGATGTTGAGAGAACTCGAAAGATTGGCTTTAGGAACAGGGAATACAAGACTCAGTTGCAATCTGGATTCCAACCTCAAGCTTTGAGCCCAGGTACTTCGTTTGTTAATTCTGAGTCTTCTTATTCACAAAACTCAAGAAATTCCTATACGACTAAAGGTTTATTTCCTTGTGGATTTTATTCTGAAAGTTCCCAAATCGATTGTTTTCCTATGCAATATGAGCCAGCCTGGGATTATTCTCTCTTGGGTTGGTCCTGTAAGTGTTTACTAAGCCTGAACAATTGCTTCTATGAGATCTTGGATAGGTATACTTGTTTTTCTCATTCTGATAGGATAGAAGAATTTTGGGCTAATTCTCAGATTAGATACTTTGAAACAAGCAAAATCGCAAATCACCAGGACCACCTTCATGACTCTATTAGACGTTGTGAGCGCCTTTATGATGACAGTCAAGAAATTGTAGCATAGACAATGGAGAGAATGGAGACATGGAGAAGGGACTAGGAGCACACTTATGAAAAGAAATTGAAAGCTACAAGAAAACAAATGCTTAGGATAAAGGCCCAATTGGAAAAGCATAAGAGGAAAATAATCCTTATGGAGTTAAGGGAAGAGAGCAATAGGGAGAAGATGGAAGAGCAAGAAGATCTAATAAAAGAATTGTAGAAGAGCGTTCGGCATTTGGGGCTAGAGCAAAAGCTCGGGTTTGCATATTTGAGGCATTCTGCCTCGCCAGCGATCTCTATTGGTTCCATTGGAAAAGAGCAAGCAGCAACTAAAGAAGAAGACACCATGGAACAGTACTCTGAGCAAGCCAGTAGAGCAGATCCATCTATGTTTTCATTAGTTGTAGGAAGGAGACTGCCCACTTTTGGCATGGCAACAAAACTATTTAAGTTTATGATGCATTTCAAGTCTATAATTTTGCTAGGCCAATTTGTAAGGCTTTATACAAGCCAGATAGTCAATAGTAGTACTAGAATAGTGAAAATAGGACAGAAAGGAAGCAATAGCATCTTTTGAACATTCTGGAAGATTTTTGGGTTGTGTTGTCTCTTTGTTTGTATTAAAAGGCTGGACGATACGACCACAACCCCCTCTTTTATTTAATACAAATAATATTCCTTTCTGTTTAAAAAAAATACATTCAACTCTACAATAAAAAGTTGTGACCTTTGCAACACAGAAACTTTTTTCTTCCCTATAAATCAAAAAACTAATTTTGATACTGTTACCGCACAAACTAGCACCAAGTGCAAAGCCTTCACAAGGCGCTAAGACTAGTGGAACATGGAAAATGTTGCCACTGTCACCTAGGCAACAAATTCCCTCTTTAGTGAAGGAATAGTATCCAACAAAAGGGAGGCTTCCCCAGTAGCCTCCAAGAATCCCTAGGCAAGACACAATCAAGTCTACGCCCCCCCTGATTACTCAAATAACCACCAATGGAAAGATAGACAAAGTGTTAATGAGGTGGACAAAGTGTTAATGAAAAGACAATTTTCAAATTTAAAGTATTGGGGACTTGAGCCAAGTAAAGAGGCTTTTCCCAGCCAAGTATAGTTTCAATAGGGTCCCCAAACACTAAAAATGAAGAAAAAGTCTAAGGTTGTAGTAGAAATTGCAGGAATTATATGAAATTACAGCCGTAAAGTAAATGACTGCAGCAGTATAGAAATTATTATAGCAGTTATTTAAATGATTTTCAGCAGTAGAGAAATTATTACAGCAGTAACGTACCAGTAGTGAAGTTATTACAGCAGTAAATAATTTTCAGCAGTGGAGAAATTATTACAGCAGTAAAGTACCAGTAGTGAAGTTATTACAGCAGTAAAATAAATGATTTTCAGCAGTAAAGTGAGTTATTGCAGCAGTAAAATTAGTGATTACAACAGTAGAATAAATAGCCCTTTAACATGCAATGGTTCAGTAAAATAAGAGAGCTAAACAATAGTCTAAATTAGGGTTTTAATTGTTAGTAAAATCAGTAATTTAAACAGTAGTAAACGTTTTTCCCTAGATGGCTGTCATAACACTTCAGAAAATTAAATTAGGGTTTCAGCAATGTAATTTAGGTCAATAGTATACCTAAATACCCAAGACATCTTGATTTTTATGCCTGGAAATGAAAATTTGCTGCAACAAAACCCTAAATTCAACCCTAAAACAGTAAAATTCAGCAGTAATGGTAGACTTTTGCAAGAAAAAGACTATATCCTACCATTTTTGGGGGGCATATGGGGTCAATTAAGGATCCCTTTGGAGAGAAATGTGTGGATTTAGATCCTCCTAAAATGACAAGGGATAAATCAAGGGAAGGTCTTCCACTAGTCACCTTCCAAGGGTTTTGACAAGAAGGGTTTGTTCAAGAACAATCCAAGAGAATGCTAAGCCAACATTATAGAATAAACATTACACTTAAGATGCATCAAGATAAAAAGAGACCACTTACTCAATTATCTTTCATCCATCAAAACCCTAGTTTCCAATGATCATGCAAGTAGTAGTAGAGAATCCGCAAGCATTCCTCCAAAAAATCTCTCCAACTAACCATCCATAGCATTCTTCATGAGAGAGAACAAGTAGAAGTAGAGAAGTAGTGATAAATCTCCACAAATAGCAATGATTTATAAAATGAGAAATGATTCTCTATTTATATGAGAGATCTAGCACAAAAGTGAAACGTTGCCATGAAAGGATGCAACGTTTCATCTCCAAGAGGTGCCTCATCATCCAAAGGATGTAACGTCTCATCAAAAGGTGCCATATCATCATCAAGAAGCCCCAAACATCACATCAAGGTGCCCCATCATAAAAAGGTGCAATGTCCCATAATCCAAGTGAAACGTCCCATTATCAAAGGGTACCATCACCAATGGAAAGGTGCCACATCATCTCTCCAACTGTAACGTCCTCAAGCAAGGGACCAACATCATCAAGAGAAGGTGGGGCGTCCCATCAAGTCATCATCAACATGCAACATCCCATGTGTATTAGGGTGTCTCGTCAATGGAGCCATGTCATCAAAAGGCTCAATGTCCTCCTAGGAGTGCAAAACGACCTCTCTCAAGTGGTGGAGATGGCCTCCATAAAAGTGTGCTAGTAGCCCCTCAATATCCTCCAAAGGATCCAAGTGTCAAACAAGCATATGTTGCTATGTGCAATCCATCATCTGAGGAGGGGCTCATGTGGTCCAATGCATCATAAAATCCGGAGGCAAGGTACACAATCCAAACACAACATATAAAGTGAGTCATGTCAATACAAAAGCCATTATATAGATCTCACAAAGTATCCTCTTCAAACTTCACACTAGCTTACAAAGTTATACAATTTGCCAAGTCTAGGTATAGGAGGATCATGATTACCCCTTATTAGGTGTGCCAGTACCCGAGCTAAGAAGTATGTCCTAAGGAACCCATCAAGGCGTATTGCTATGGATTGGGGTTTACTTCATGGGGTGGATGTCATTGACATGCAATGTCACGTATGATAGTCATATTCATGTGCGCCTTTGTAGAGGGAGCGCTTAGGGAATGAGGTACCCTTTCCTCAGCACTATGTCTTTCCAAACCCTTGTTTGCCTTTTTCTTTATAACTTTAACCTTTTTTTACTTTTGACATTTGATTTGCTAAATCCTTTTGTAAGATATGCATTCATTGCATAGGACTTGGGGTGATGGCTTCTTAGCGAGGGGGTAGAGCTCATGCTTCTTTCTTTCTTGGTTTTTAATGCTTTGCTTTTCTTGTTTATTTCTTGGCCCCGCATTTTGAATTAGGGATTTTGCTCTTTCTATATTATATTTATTATAAAGTTGCCTCAACCTCGAGCATTCAAGCCCCTTCTTCTCATGGGATTATGAAGCACAAACCTTTTTGGGATACATGTAACAACTAACCCAAAAGAAAGAACAACGGATAGGGCATGGATGGAATATGTTGTTCAAGGTAAAGGATATGGACACATTACCCCCATTAAGGCCCCCAGTAGTACAACTTTGCCCAAGAGTGACAACACTTGACTAGAAGATGATGATGACCACCAAGGTGAGACAAGGCAAAAAGTATAAATTCAAAGCATCATGATTCATTATCCAATTCAACCCATGATCACCACTTTCATGCCTCAAGTATTAACATTATCACTCAATTGGAAGTGTCAAAACGATGTACCTGAGTATGTAAATGCACCATGTCATATGAGTGAGCTAAGTTGAGCATGTAATGGAAGGCATCTGCAGGCAACTATCTGCGGAGGGCCTAAAATGACATCATTGGATATGTTGTCTGAAATGTGGATCATGGAAAAAAAAAATCTCCTCTAGTTACCCCTAGAATTGAGGGGGGTAACAGATACCACTTTGCAACATGCTTGTGTCTGAAAGTGGAAATATTATTGCAACTAGACAAAATACTAAAAATCACAAGAAAGAATAGGAGAGGTGTGGAGCTCATAACAAAAACAAAATGAAAAAGAACAAAGGAGTGGGGGCACCTATGCCCCCACAAGTGGATTGCACCTACAAATCTAGATAACGGAGAAGACTTTTCCAAAATGTACTTAAAGACTAAGATTATTTGATTGATAGATAGATAATAAGAACAAAGGAGTGGGGGCATCTATGCCCCCACGAGTGGATTGCACCTACAAATCTAGATAATGTACTTAAAAACTAAGATTATTTGATTGATAGATAGATAGATAGGATTGATTACAAGTGGGGGGAAGCTTGTATTTATACAAAAGAGGGACTAAAGCCGTAATTTGTGGCACAAGTTACAATTATGGGGTAATTAGCATTTTATTTACTTAATTAATCCTAAACACATTTATCTATTTGAGGCCTTATTTAACATAAGTGGCATTGTACAAAATATCAAAAGAATTGACAATGAGGGCTTGTCTGTTTAGTAAAGCAAGGATGGTGATATTCCCCTTAAAACAGTTAGACCCTCATGGATCATCATGGTCGTGTGAACAGTCCAAACATGGTAATGGATAAAGTCCCTAGCCTTAATGCTAATGGCTTTCCACTTCGGTGTATATTGGGAGGCAATAATAGTCAAAGGAAACACCTTAAAAAAAATAATCAAATGACTAACAACTAAAACATCACTGCAAGAGTTTACATACAAAATAGCTCATAACATAGGTTCACTTACATAGATTGAAATTTGTTGCGTTTAGGTGCACAACATTCACCTCACAAGAAAGCAAAATATTCTGCAATAGTGTTTCAACTCCCTCTAGATAAGTTTGTTCTCTAATGGGGAGGGCATCCAATGGTTTTCTTCCTTGAACCTCTTCCATTTAACAAAGGATTTTGTGACTAGTTCAAGCAGTTTCAGTAGGTACACATGACCATAACAAGACCCTAACTACATTAAGCCAAAGGATTATCTCCTACATTGAAAAGGGTGTACCATCAACTGAAATTGAGGACAATATCCTCTAGTCAAGGCAAAAATGATTCCAATTTGTTAGTTAAAAAGTGGAATATTTGTATTTGGAATATGGTTTTCTTCCTTGAACCTCTTTCATTTGACAAAGCATTTTGCCACTAGTTCAAGGATTTTCAATAGGTACACAGGAACATAACAAGATACTGACTACACAAAGCCAAAGGACTATTTCCTTCTATGTTGAAAAGGGTGTACCATTGGGGTGGCAGGTGCAGGGGGGATCCTCATTGATCCGAAAAGAAAAACATATCGTCTTATGCCTAGGGATTGGGGATTCCATCCAATAATCAAGCAAAAGCATATGCATTACTACATGGATTGTGTTTAGCTGTGGATGGACAAGTTCAATCTCTAACAGTGGTGGGAGACTCCAGTATAATCATCCAATTGATGAACAAGAAAGCTCTTCCGACCGACTACAAAATAGCTTTTATTCTGGTACAGGTTCAACAAGAAGTCATTAGAATTCAAAAAATATCCTTTTATCAAGTCTTACGAGATTATAATTATCAAGCAGATTCTTTGGAAAATGAGGCAACATGATTAAAAATGGGAGAGCTTAGGGTTAATAGTTTATTAGCCTCCCAAATCATACCTTAATTAATCTCATGCACTTAATGACAAGTACCATGGAATTATTATGCCACATGTCTATCACGCGTCAGTCCCACTTCCAAGGCAAGAAAATAAACACGATGAGACCTAAGCTCCCTTCACACATGCTCAAGCTCTCAAGGATGTTGGAATTTGAATGCAGCAACATCATTTATCTCGGGCAAGGTGGGATTATGGAGCATTGGTCCTTTTCATGGTGGAAGGAATGCGAGAAGTCATTCCGCCTGGTCAGCCTCCACTTGGAACGCTCTTTGGTTTACAGGTTGGGGGTTGGTCTTTTTGTCATACTGCCTCCTCTGAGTATTTTTAGTTATGTAGGTTTGCAAGATTTGAATGTCGAGGGTGATAATTTGTTGGGCCTAATTCATCTCAATCAATGTGGACTGGTATTTGTAAATTGGGGGAGTTGTTTCTCAAGTGCTTTGTCTGTGAATCTTAATCCACGAAATTTGGTTTCACAGTTCTCTCCTGCTATGATTTTATGGTTTCTAGTGTTGTTTCTCTGAGTTCTGTGCCAGTTTTCTACAAGAATTCTTAGGTTTATGGTTGTGGGTTTGTTGAATTGCCAAGTCACAACCTTCCCTTGTGGATTTGCCCTCTAGTTTTGAATTAATAATTATGGATCACCAAGATTTGCAAGAACTCACGAGGATTCTCGGGTCTCATGAAGAAATGATACAAGTAATAGAACAACTATCTTCTCTATTAATTCTGAAGTCCATGACAATGAATAGCATTGTATCTCCCAAATTGCAGTTATAATGAGTACTCTAGTTCAGGTTAAGCCTCAACTTGCCATCCTTGAAGCGGAATGCAATATGATAAGAAACCTAGTGGTGAATTTGCACAAAGATGCTCCGTCTGGGGCATCCAATCAGCGGCTATCTGTAAATTTAGGTCAAGGTGAACAAAAGGAAGAAGATATTGTGCACCGGCTCATTGAAGATATGAAGATTGGAGACCAGGAATCAATACCAACAAACATAGGCCTGGAAGAGGCCACTATTAATTATCTAAACCTAGCACCCGACACTTATTCCGAATAAAATCACTTTATTAAATAACTACACATCTAGGTTACTTAATGAAAACAATCAATGGAAGCATAAAGAACTGAAACCAATCATATTGCACAAATATTTTGGGTAAACACCCCTAGAAAAACCCCAAAGGGAAAACCAATACCTTGTTGATTTTATTCATTACAATCTTGGGCTCCCATCCTGGGATAATGGCCCATCAAAGAATACAATGCAGCAGTAGCCTAGCCCACCTGGTTATTATCTCCCATCAAAGAATACAATGCAGCAGTAGCCTAGCCCACCTGGTTATTATCTCCCTTGCTGACCCTTTGCACCCTTTCTCGGGCCTGCCCACTCACACTTTGATGAACTGCTTTTCACCCACTCAATGAGATCTCCCCATTGTCCACTCAGTGTGTGACACAAGCACATGAGCAAAGAATCCCTCTTTGCTCCTATGTGCTCTCAGTGTATCTCATCCTCTCACTTAGGCTGCCTTTTATAACATTGAGTTAGTCCTAAGTCCAAAACCCTAGATCTTCTCCAAAGTGATCAATGGTTGAGATCTAATCTCACGTTCACTTTAGTTCTAATGACTAGGACTTAATCAACTCACTTAAGTTAATAATGCCAACAAACTTAGGCATTTAACTTAATTAATCTCATGTTAATTAAAAAGGTCATTCACTTTAATTATCACTCATAAAGTGAACTTCCTAAGAATCTGAGAGGTTACAAGAATGACTTCCACAAGCTAGACACCAAGCCTATGTGGAAGTACCTCTCCGATGCTACCAAAAACATCAACACTCCCTCTTAGTGAGGAAGGTACTTCCACCACCTGGAGGTGGCTCTGTCTTTGTTGTCAAATCTGCTATCATGGTTGTTCTCCAATCCACTTGACTGGTTGCTCCCTCTAACACAAAAGCTATCCCTGCCATCTCGCTCGAACCCATCTTCGAAGACTTTCCTCTAATCATGCTCCTAGAAGCCTCCTGCTCCCGAGTATTCTGCATGGTCATCTCATACCATGACTCCTTCTTGACAGACTTGGAAGACTACTCCTTCCCACCTGAACCTGCAGGCTAACTCCCTCGAGCTGCTCAACCTTCGGAGCTACCTGCTCCTTGTCCTTTGCCACTTTGTTGCTTGCCATAAGCTCGCATACACTGGCCCTTTAGCTTCTACAAGTTGCTCTCTCTAACTTCGAGAACAGTTGTTGTTTCTGAGCTAGATCCTCTAGGCTTGATCAGTGCTTGTACATCCTGGAACACTACATCAAATCCCTTCCTCTCAATCGTTGAGACTAAGAGCACACTCCTCCTGAGTTCTAGCACTCATAGCACATCCATCACTCTCAACGCACCTCCTAACTCCATCCGAAATGGCACTATCCCATATCCCTTTACTACATGCTTGGTGCCCATGAGATAGATCCTTTAGGCTTGATCAATGCATGTCCATCCTGGAACACTAAATCAAATCCCTTCTTCTCAATCATTGAGACTAAGAGCACACTCCACCTGAGTTCTAGCACCCATAGCACATTCATCACTCACAACACACCTCCTAACTCCATCTGAAATGGCACTATCCCAGATCCCTTTACTACATGCTTAGTGCCCATACCAAGTTCCACATGCTCATACAAGTTGCTCTCTCTAACTCTGAGAATAACTACTATGTCTGAGCTAGATCCTCCGGTCTTGATCAACGCTTGTCCATCCTAAAACACTACATCAAATCCCTTATTCTCAATCGCTAAGACTAAGAGCACACTCCTCCTGAGTTCTAGCACCCATAACACATCAATCACTCTCAACCCACCTCCTAACTCCATCCGAAATGGAACTATCTCAGATCCCTTTACTGCATGCTTGGTGCCCATAGCAAGTTCCACATGCACGTCTAAGTTTGACTCTGTGAAGCTCTCGAACAGCTCGCGTGCTCCTATCATATGACATATAGCCCCACTATCTATTAGCCATGCACCAATTGATATGGTGCCCAAGGAAGTCTAGGAAACAAGTAATAACTTTGTTTGTTCAAACTTCTTGGCAAACTCATCCGCTTGAGCCCTTGTCGACGTAGTTACATCTGGTTGCGTCATGTTTCCACCCTTCTTATGACAGTGAAAACACTTGACCTTAATTAGGTCCTTCCCAATGCGAGCTTGTGAAGATAAATCTCCACCTGTGTTCATCCTGACCTTCCCCTTGCCCCTCTTTGCCAGACTGGCAAGTGCAAGGTTCTCCACATAACCATCCTCCCGCGGGCCTCCCAAAGCCTCTTGACGAGTCTCTTCCTGAATGAAATCATCCCACAATTGCCCTAAGTCTAGAAGCTTCTCTCGAGCACGAATGCCTTTGATGAACGAAGTCCAAGGCTTGGTGAAACCATTCAAGGCCACCCTCACTAACTCCACATCTGTCACTATCGCGTCGACTGCCCCCAACTGATCACGAACCTAAGTGATCCTGGTGAGATAATTGGTCACTGAATCAGTCTTGGACATCTTGGTGTTCTTGAGTCGGTCCCTCAATACCATCTTCAGGTTCTCGTTCTTACTTTGAAACAGATTTGTCAAAGTCGAGAACATCACATAGACTGACTTTTTCTGAGATAAGTGAGGTATAAGATGATCCCTCACCAAATCTAAGGTCATCCACATTGCCTTGGCCTCACTTGCCTCATGCTTGGTCAGTGTGGTTACTACGGTCTCTGCATGATTCTATAGTCCTTTCTCCCTCGAGAGAAACACGATCCGCGCTTTCCACAAAAGAAAGTTAGAGGCACCCTCCAACCGGTCCTCATAACTCAACCCGGTTGCTACCATCTCCAAGATTGGATCTGAAAAACACACTGAAAAATGTGCCTAGCCCCTTACGCACGAAAACCGAAAAAATTACATGTTGCCCGAGACCCGAGGCTGCCAAGATTTCTAGTCGCTACCCAGCTACTTTCGAGGCTGCCTGAGCCCTCTTCTGGGCCGCCCATCTACTTTTTGGGCTGCCTGAGCCCTCTTCTAGGCTTCCCAACTACTTTCTGGGCTACCCAGCAATTCTCTGGGTCTACCCAAAAAACTTTGGGTTGCCCAATGGCTCTACCTGCTGGCCGAGCAATTGTCTCGGCCTTGTGGCCCTTGCGATCCATTGTTGGGCAGCTATTGGGCTCTCTGTGGCGACCTACAGGTGTTGCTTTTGCTGGCGGCGACCTGTCTAGCTGGTCGGGGGATGGTTGGTCGGCTGGCAGCCTGTTTTGGCGGCTGCAATCGCTTTCTACTTCCCAAAGGCTGGCGGTTGTCTATCCCAGCCCGCAAAGACCCTATCCACTCCTTGCCTCTGCCTCCTCAACCTGTGCCTCTGCTTTTTTCCACGTGGCTGCTGTCTCTCGACCCTCGCGCCTGTTTGGCAGCTCTTCCTACCTGATCTATCAACGATTGTACCTTTTACAGCTGCTACCTTAGTATTAACACTTTTCAACTCCACGCGGTTGCACCAAACCCCACGCGACCTCTCTGGTGGTTGTTGCGCATGAGCCGATCCACCACACACGATCGATCCCAGCATGTAGCACCCTCGGTCGTATGGCGTATGGCGGCTGCAGTCCGTACGACAGCCATATGTTGTATGGTTGCCTCCTTTTTTATTTCTGAATTTTATTTATTTATTTATGGGTTTTGCTTTTTACCCTCGGCCTACAAAACAAGAAATTTTTGCGATGCAAAATTTCGTCAATGCAAATCTGGATTCACTTTAGAGACCAAGCTCTAATACCATGTTAATTTCCTGAACCTAGCACCCGACAAATAATTATGAATAAAACTGCTTTATTGAATAGATGCACAGCTAGGTTACTTAACCAAATAAATCAACGGAAGCATATAGAACTGAAACCAATCATATTGCATAAAGATTTTGGGTAAACACCCTTGGAAAAACCCCGAAGGGAAAACAAGTACCTTGTTGATTTTATTCATTAAAATGTTCGGCTCCCATCCTGGGATAATGGCCCATCGAAGGAATACAATGCAGCAATAACCTAGCCTACCTGGCTACTATCTCCCTTGCTGCCCCTTTGCACCCTTCCTCAACCCTGCCCACTCACACTTGGATGAACTGCTCTTCACCCACTCAATGAGATCTCCTCATTGTCCACTCAATATGTGAAACAAGCACATGAGCAAAGAATCCCTCTTTGCTCCTATGTGCTCTCAGTGTGTCTCATCCTCTCACTTAGGCTGCCTTTTATAATATTGAGTTAATCCTAAGTCCAAAACCCTAGATTTTCTCCAAAGTGATCAACGGCTGAGATCTAATCCCATGTTCACTTTAGATCTAACGACTAGGACTTAATCAACTCACTTAAGTTAATAATGACAACAAACTTAGGAATTTAACTTATTTAAACTCACATTAATTAAAAAGGTCATTCACTTTAATTGTTACTCATAAAGTGAACTTCCTAAGGTTCTAAGAGGTTACAAGGATGACTTCCACATGCTAGACACCAAGCCTATGTGGAAGTACCTATCCGATGCTACCAAAAACATCAACAGCCACAAGTTGCCATATATTTCTCAAAGTAAATGTTTTTTAATGTTATCAATATTTTAGGCATCTATTATAGAATCTATAGTAGCAGTAGAATCTGGGAATTTTTGCCAGCAGACATGTAAATTCTGTATTTTGTCATGGATCTCTGTAACTTGTTTGAAACTAGAGGGCATTTAGTATGTTGTATTAGTCTTGTTTAGCTATGCTACAGCCATTTTAATAATATAAATTACCCAGTTTCGGTTATTTAAAAAAAAAGGTGTACAGTCAATAGAAATCGAGGACAATATCATCTATACAGGGAGAAAATGATTACAATTCGTTAGGTGCAAAGTAGAATATTTGTATTTGTAATCCATATTTTATGAGATATTTGTATATCTCACCTGACACTCCACCTACTACCTTACCTGGCTCTTCAGCTAATTCCACCTAATTCTTTACCTACCTCTACCTAGCTCTTCACCTACATCCACCAACTAAATTTTGTGCTCCTATGTATTTAATATAATTATATAATATACAAAGAGTGTGTACAATTGTGCAATCTTCGTTTCAACTTTCTTTATTATGCATACCTATCATTTTGTGCACATGTCATGATGAGTGGAACTTCCCTGATTGTAAGTTAAAGAAATCCCACAAAGTCTTTTTCAAGTACTCTAAAAAACTATATTCATTTTTAATCAAAATCTAAGGTCAAACTTGTTTGTTTGCAGATATTTTATGTTTCAACAAGGAGCCAGATCACTCTATATATATTTAAATGGAAAATGTCAGGGAAGTACATAGCAAATCATGGCTACAAATGCACTCTCATAGGGCAATTTGCTTCATGGGTTTCTCTTGTTAGAGTAATGATGTTTACCCAATTTAATATGTTTCATAATGTCAAAATATGTCACAATAATGGAATCTTCTAGAGTCATGAATTGCTGAGTTAGACAAGGAAAATTGTCGATCACCACTTGCACTTGTATCAATTCTTGAAATATCTTTGGTTGTAAACCTCTATATAATATATATGCATGCATACAATGGAAAATGGGTATGTTCATTTTGTGACCGTTTGTCTCCTCCTCTTCTTTGTGTGAAGTTTACTGTTGTAGTGTGCATGATTTGTCATCTTCATGGTATCAAAACATTCAATTAGCCTCTTCTCTATGCCTATTTGAATCGATCTCTAATGATCTTAAACACTCGAACACGTGTTTCTTTACTCCCTAAGCTATGAGATTTCTCTGCAAGATTTAGCACCTTTTATTGCAACTTTGAGACAGTTTTGGTGATCACAACTTTTGCCTCAGTGGCAGATTCTAGCAGCATCTCTCTCAGCGATTTCTAGGCCAGGTTTTCTTAACATATCTGCACCCATCTGCCTTTCCTGCCACTTCCTCCATGCTGCAGATCGAGGACCTCTACAACGGTTTTCTCATTTTTTTTGTTTTTGTAGATTGGGCGATTCAACAAGAGAAGAAAAAAGTATTCTTGTCTTCCACATGGCGTCTCGAGCAAAAAAGAAAGACATCTCCACACTTCTCTCGACAAAATAGAAAATGGGTTTCTTAAAGATTCTCAATCTAAGTCCTGTGACTCGAAATCTCACCAACTGAAAATCTGTTCGTACATCAAGTGAAGCCATGAGAAAAAATAGAAATTTTCTAATTTTCTAAAGTATGAAAAATTATTTAATTGTATTGGAAAATGGAATGAGGTCTACCCAAGGGCCTATGTACTTTAACTTGAGTTATATTGAGGTCATCTGGGCATCTAAAGTCGAACTAAAAGAGGGCTAAAGGTGATTTTTGAACGATGCCCCATCTAAAGTCAAACTAAAGAGGGCTAATGGTAATTTTTTAAGGATGTCCGAAAATTTTGATTCCCCATGGGTATAATTTTATTATACCATATGTGTTTTCTTAACCATCTAAACCACTAGAATCTACGTCAAAGGGATTTGATACWAGTACCTACAAAACCATATGTGGTTCCATCTACTAGGAGAAAAGTGGCCCAAAAGGAGCAAGGGAGAATTTGTCAATGAGACTAAAGATGGGTGTCAGCTTATAATGAGGGTTTCGGTAAGGACATCAATGTCAAAGCAAAATTTAGGGGGCTYATCTGGAGCCTCTAGTCTGCTAGGGAAAAGGGAATAAGAAATTCGTTTATGCCAGATGATTCCAGTAAGAGTATATTAACTTCTGTAGCAAAAGAAGCTAAGGAGTTCCTSTGGTCGACCAGAGTAATTTACATCTATCATGATTGATGACAATAACAAATTGCACATGAAAATGCCAAGAAAGCATTTTTCCTCCAAGCAGCTTAACCGATTACAGAGATTACATGTACCTTCTGATGCAATTTTGGCAAAGATGTTTGATCCTTTACATACCTTAAACTGGGTTTGGTTTTGTTAGAATTAGGGTAAAGAAACAGAACAGTAGTGTCTTTTTATTTTAGTGAATAAAACAATTAGATTTATAGATCAACAAACTCAAGACACTTTAACTAGTATTCAGATCCATTAGATCTAAAGACAGACAGCAATAAACTCAGAAACAAAACTCAGATCTACTATGCAAGAGTTAAACAAGAACTCTACTACTTGAACAGTGAACAGTTCAAGATACAACAAGACAGTGAAAACAGATCTATAAGACTGATCTCAAGATATTATACAGATCTGTAGATCTAAAACCAATCTGATCATAAACAGTAAATCAACTTATAGACAGCATAAACTCAATACATATAACTCAGATCTAATAACTGAAGTACAAAACTAAAAGTATCAAACAGTGCTGAAATTAAGACAAGATCCAGATCTGAAAATGATGAGTAAGTAGCTTACCTGGTACAGCAACCTTACCTCAGAAGAAAGCACAGTAACCACAGGAGATGTAGAACCATTTTAGCATGCTCAGACAAAGGTTCAGTTCATAGATCCACCTTATAGGTGAAGGATCTTTCTTGCCACCAAGAGAAAAGGGCCACAGGGAGAAAAACAAAATCCCAACAGTGGTTACAAAAGCCCAAACCCTCACTCAGAAATTCAATCAATGAAACCCTTTCCCAAGTAACTTTAGAAGAGGTCACAAGGCATAATAAAGGTGACACTTCACAGCAGAAGAGGAGAAGGCTTAAAGCCACAGTCTCGTAGCAACAAGCATTAGAGCTGGAACACAGTCACAATGGGAGAGAAGGCTGCAACAGTCACATAGGTGAAGGATCTTTCTTGCCACCAAGAGAAAAGGGCCACAGGGAGAAAAACAAAATCCCAACAGTGGTTACAAAAGCCCAAACCCTCACTCARAAATTCAATCAATGAAACCCTTTCCCARGTAACTTTAGAAGAGRTCACAARGCAYAATAAAAGTGACACTTCAMAGCAGAAGAGRAGAAGGCTTAAAGCCACAGTCTCATAGCAACAAGCATTAGAGCTGGAACACAGTCACAATGGGAGAGAAGGCTGCAACAGTCAAATACACAACAGCAGAGGAGAAAGGTGCTATTCCAGCCACAAGATAACAGTGGGAAGGGAGCCGCACACCAGTAGAGAGAGGCCGCAACACCCAACAGCAAACGCTGTACCTCAAACACCTCCCACAGCAGCAAGTAAGGGAGAGCCACAGCTTGTACACCCACACAAACAATTGAAAGAAGGGGCCACACCACAGGTAACCTTCACATAGCAGACTGGAAGGGGACCGCTCCAATATAACCCTCAAAAGGAGTCACAGTCACACCTTACGGACCCTGCAACAACAAGCAAAGGAGGCCGCACCAAGAAGCATCAACAGAAAATGGGGCCACAGCTAGTAGAGGATCCGCTCACACCAAAACAAAGAAAAACTAATGTGTAGAAAGGGGAGGTGACGGTTCTTATATATAGTATGGGTTAGGGCAAAGTTGAATTAAAAGTATTATTAAAATATCATGTTTAAATTAGGTAATTTAAACATGATATAATTTAAATCTAAATTACCCTTAAAATATAAAAACCCAAAACCAACACAAGTAAAGGTAAGGGAGGGTTAGCTAGGTGGCAATACTCATTCCTTCATTTAACATGGTGAACTTATTACTTTATCATCATTGCATATGGGACTTATCCCTCATGTGGTTATGTCCTTTCTTCAAGGAAGGTCATGTACCATCAAAATACTTGATAGAGGATCAAGTAGCCCCAGAACTTTTTCTGGGGTCTTATCCACCAAGGTCAGAGACCAAGGATCAACCCATGCCATATGCATAGGTACCCTGGACATTTCCAGGGGCCCTAGGCTTATCTAGGGGCTTTAACTGCTTGGTCCTAGACCAAGAACCCCAGTCGTATATTGGGGGCCCTCTCAGGGGTCTTTACTGCTTGGTCTTAGACCAAGAACCCTAGTCGTATACTGGGGGCCCTAACAAGGGTCTTTTGCCATGGCACTGACTGTTTGGTCCCAGACCAAGTACCCCAAGAGTGCACTAGGGGCCCTAGATCTCGTCTAGGGTCTTAGCCATCCTCCAGGAGAATGGCTCTTGCAGCTGCTTATAAATTTAACAAGTTTTCTTTAGATCCCACTATATTTGTACATTTGTCAATATTTAAAATAAAAAGTACATAATTTGTCCTTTCCAAAAAAAGAAATTATAATCGTGCTTCTACATTTAGCTCAAATTGGAATCCATCCCATGCACTTGAAAGTTGAATACATAAATGGGTCAGTGAATCTGACATACAACTGTACTAACTACTATGGAACATTATATGGCCCAGTAGAAAGTTAGAAGCACAAATTATAATGGTTATTTATCAATCCACCCGCAAATATCATATTAAGATAAATGAGAAAATTGGAGCTGTTAAAACCATTTGTTCTTCAAGTTTAACACATGAGATTATAAAGTGCATTTCTGTTCTCACTATATCAGTTAGCCTAATGCTCATTCTATATCACCAAGAATCTAGGTGAATAAATATTTAATATCTCTCAAGAATAAGACACAAACAGCTTTGTTTATTGGATGCTTTGAAGACCTTCAAGACAACATATGCACCTAATCCCAATTTTCCTGGGTATATCAGTTGGTTTGACGTTCATTTGATATTAATCCAACGTGAAATGTGAATCAAGACATGTTGTATTTAAAAATATGAAATACAAGTTTTATGAACAAACTGATATTTAACAAATCCTTCGAAGATATTTATGGCTGCACATTCAGCCAATCCTATAGACATAATTTAAATACTCCAATACCACATAAAAATGGTTCCAATTCCAAATTACTACTTGTGCATTGGAATACCAACTGCAGTCAATAACATTTGTAGAACCTATCATGGAAACTGAATTTGAACCTTGGCCTAGCATAGCTAATCACACGGCAGAGAGGAATCAGTGAGCAGTCATCCACTAATATGCACTCACATCATAAAAATAAACACAAGTTTCCAAAAAAAGGAATTTTAAAAGAAAGCTCTGTACCACCTGTTTCTGCCACATTTGCGCCACTGACTACACCCAGTTTTTCGCTGACTTCTATCGCTTTTAATATCATGTGTATATACTGCAGGAAACATAAGTTGGAGGTGCACCTAAGAGATTAAGCTTTTACAGATATGTCAGTAAGTATTGCAGCCTTATCATTTTAGCTGTTTAGCCAAGTTGTGAACTTATTTATGTTTGACATGAAACTATTGTAAGCCCGCAATCGTGGAGTCAGTATAGTGTTTGCAAAGTGTTGTGCATAGATGTGATGTTGTTTCAACTTTCATTGATAATGGAACAAGAAATGATGTAATAGAATCACAACGAGCACAGCTGATCAAAACCTAGGAGTCTGGACCAAACCAACATGATAGACAAGTCCTGTGATCTATCTATCCACTTTACACTGTGCTGATAGACAAGTCCTGATGTGATAATTTCACTCTTCAATTTAGGAATACATGAAACTTACAGTCATTTTAACTCAGTCGGGGACATACTCAATCCAAGGAAAAAAATAGATTTAACTTTGAAGCGTGCTAAATAAATAGCATAATATAAATCCCGTTAAAAAGTACAAAACAATACAAATCGCACTGCGTAATCCTTCCATCTACTAAAGGGACTTCGCTTCCATCTACTAAAGGGACTTCGCACTGCGTAATCCTTCCATCTACTAAAGGGACTACTATGCACAGGAGGGACAATCTCTCTCCCTCTTTCTAAATCTAACTGAAATCTTAGTACCTTCACATGTTTCACATGTTGTTTCAAACAGTTAAGAACATGTGTTTCTAGAAGTCATATGTTCAAATCCAAATCTCACCAGACTAGGGGTATGTATACCTCAGTAGACGAAGCAATAAAATCACAGCGTTGAAAATCCCTTATGTCACAAATATAGGGTCTCATATTATAGCTAGGATATTATTATTATTATTATATTTTATTATATTTAGAGACTGACGAAGTGTGTATGTTTGCTGCGATGATTATGAATATCCGTTAATAATTGGCAGTGAATAGAAAACGAAATAGAATGGAGAATTGGATGACAAAGTAACTGTGCCGATAACATATCCATTTTTCCTGAATGTGTGTCTTATCTTCTTAGCCCGATAATTATGCAAGCTATAACCTGAACCCTGACCCTAATTGGAGACTCAAAGTGAGGCTAACCAGTTAGTTGTTCAATGGACATTGTCATGTGCTTGCTTGATTTCTTGCATGCAGATTATGTGCCAATAGACAAACAAAAAAGGCCATCTATCTCTTTGCATTTGCATTTTAACTATACTTAACAAGTAACAATAACAGGAAGAAGAGTAAAGGAGACCAACCTGCTCCCACCACGATCGCAAGCTTCCCGATTGGTAATGCCATCGCCACCTTGTATGCTAATGCTCGTTCCAGTTCCAGTTCCAGTTCCAATTCCAATTGCAGTCTTGCAAAAAGCCCTAAATCCACAATTACTTATTCGTCCTCCGCCCTCCTTCATAATCCCTACCTCATTTCTGCGCTGTTCGGGCCTGGACCTTGGCCTCACGCAGTACGAGTAGAAGCAGAGGAGAGGTATTTTAGCTTAGCATCCTATACAATACAGAGAGATAGGAAAAAACTTGGAAGCAGGAACCCAATATAGTCGTTGTCTATAAAATATATCATACACCTCCAAAGTTAGGTCAAGACCTGCATGCATCATTCATGAAACATTTGGACAAACTTCTTCCACGAGCCTGCTAGGTTTTATCAAAGGTTTATTCCATCAATCAAGCAGTTTTCCCTTCCCCTTATAATTTTTTACCTTAAATATATTACATATGAATAGAATACCATCCATATATATATTTTACTTAAAATATATAATCTATTAATACATATTTAATGATTATTTTAATACACATTTAATGATTATTTTAAGATATATTTAATGATTATTTTAATATATATACACATTTAATGATTATTTTAATATATGTACACATTGTTTTATCGCTTCTTATGAAAATGTATAATCTATTAATATATATTTGATCATTATTTCTTCTAAAATATATAATTTATTAATAGAAAGCTATATATATAATTTAAAATTTAAGTATATAGGGGCTTCCGCAGTGCAAGATATTAGATATTATTTTTGGGATTAACTGCGTAGTGTAAGTCATTAATCTATGACCCATATTCATGAGTATTAGTCTCAACTGACCAATAATTCTCATGATTTGAATAGTCCACTTAGCACTCATTGCATCG
>JASDQU010011326.1:13731-49681 GCA_032191745.1 Picea mariana
AGATGTTTGCTATGAAGATGTAAAATACTGTGGTGGATATGTTCCATTGTTCGCGAGGAAGATATTCTTTCAGAACTCACAGATGTGAGTAAAAGATTGGCCCGGAGACTGCTTGTCTCCAGAAAATAGAGATATACTACTGTGGTGGATTTGTTCCACTATTTTTGACTATGTATCACAATTTGAGTAGTTGTGTACTACCTGAATAGACACAAATGTTTTCTATCAATTGATATTGTATCAGTTGTCATAGGAGATTATCCAGTTGGATAATAATGACGGTGCTCGTGTTGCTACCAGTTGAATGGTCTGTTGTGCTCGAGACCATACCTCCCTATCTAGGAGGGAGTGTTAATATTATGGTAGCTTTGGGAGGTATGAACCTCTATTGTGACCTATGACGAGATTAGAATACTCCAGAAGGAAGCAAAGAAATGAAGAAAACCCTAGACAGGTTGACGACTGCAAAAATATATTTAATATGAATTTATTAATACCCAGAAGGAGAAGTCGGCCCCAATTAAACTGCCCAGACTACTATAAATACAGGGCATTAGTTCTCATTATTCTCATCTCAGTAGTTGCAGAGTGAACTGGATCTGCACAGGTGCAGTTGCAGCTTGTGCGCAAGTTTCTGGGAAAGTGTGCACTAGCCTTTGGGTGGGATTATCTGATCAGCTTGGGTTCTATTCTTGCTTGGTGAATTAGCCTCTCTTGGCTATTGGATTGCTACCAGGATTCTCTTCTCTGTCAATTTCAAGGTGCTTGGAGGGTGGCTTCGGCCTGTGGTTGGGTGAAAAGGGTATCATCAATGGTAAAACGAGCACAATCTTCTATATTCTAACAATAAACCCATAAACAAAAATTCACACACATAAACAATCATTCGATACATAATTTCACATGGCTCACCCCACCTTAGGCTACGTCCACAAATGATTGCTTTTGTATTATTCTTCTTTAGGTAAAAAATTCAAGATTTTGCATTGTGCTACAATGGATACACCATAGTCAATCCCCATCCCACCTAGCCTCTACAGTACAAGATTCCTCCCATTCACTCTCCTAATTCTTAGATACGAGATCCAATAAGAACCATAGAAGTAAGAATCAAAACCCCAAATATACCCGACCCCTTACATATTTATACATGAGATTAGGGTTGAACACCCTATGAGAACTCATCTTGAGTTGGTTACAATTATTTTCTCGGGTTCCTTTTTCCTCCTTTTGCACCTTCTTTCCTTCCTTTCTTTATCTTCTTGGTCTTCTTGATTTTATTGATCTTCTTGATTTTCTTGATTTTCTGTTAAGTGTGCTTTTACTGCGCGCTTTGATCCTCGCTTTTCCCCTTTCCTCTTCTACTGCATTTTTTCTCCATAATTATTATTTTCCTCAAAATTGTATTCAAAACTGCCTTTCCAAGAGTCATCATCTGTCATCTTAGTAGCTTGCGCAATGAATAGACTTTGGGTGAGAAACTCAGCTGACACTACCACTTCTCGGCCTTATACCAATTGAAATGGTGTATACATGTTTAATTATTTCATGGTAGTCCTGTAAGCCCATAACACAACTGTAATTCACTCATCCCAATTGTCCCAATTTGCGCAAAAAACTTTAGTCAACCCCATCTCCAAGATTTTATTAAATGCTTCCACTGTTCTGTTAGATTGTAGATGGTAGGGACTTCTCTTATGATGCTGAATAAAAAATTATCTTCTAAGGGTTGTGATAGTCTCACTAATAAAATGGGCTTCTTGATCACTGGTCAAGATCCGAAGGAAACCAAACGTGGTAATTATGTTCTCAAAAATAAATCGTGTTGTTGTTTATGTAGAGCTATCCCGAACACCTTCTTCTTCATCCCATCGAGTCAAGTAATCAGTTGCATTAATTATGTATCTTTCCTTTGAATGATTTGCAAGGGGATTTGTCGAACCGATGAAATCAAAAAGCCATTTTCCAAAGGCTTGCAATGCACAAATAGAGTGTAAGGAAAAATCATCATGGCATGATGGTTTACCCAGTCACTAACATACATCGCATTCCCAAGCATAGTCCTTAACATCTTTAAACATTGTAGGACACCATAATCCTGCCTATAATAAACTTCAAGCAATTTCCTTTCCACTTACATGTCCTCCCATAACTCCACTGTGACACTCCCACAAAATAGCAGGGCATTCATGATCAAGTACACAATGTCTCAAGATACTATCCAATCCCAATTTATACAGTTGGACCCCAATCAATTGATAGTCTTTTGCATGAACCATTAGGTTTCACTTCTAGATTGCAGAGTAACCTTCAGGATAGGAACCCATGCTCATAAATAAGGCAATTTCAACCAAGTAATCATGAATAGCTTCAACTTTGAAAAGATTTGTAGTAGGGATTTGATTGTCTATGGCTCTGCCACTCTCTCTTGACTCTAGTATAGACAAATTATTTGGCCTCACATTTAACTTTCCAAGCTTGACAATGACCTCAAAAGAAAACTCCTGAAACAACAAAAACCATCTACAAATTTCACCCTCTAACACAGGTTTATTGACCAGATACTTTAAAGAAGGGTGATTAGTAAAGAATTTAAAATGACCTCCGAACAAATAATGTCTAAACTTTGTAAAGAAAAAACTATATACAAACCTTCCCTTTCAATTGTAGTGTAGTTGCACTCAGCCTAGGAAATTTTTGTGCTGGAAAAGCAGATAGGATGATCCAATTTTCCTTCCCCTAGTTGCGTAAGAATAGCACCTAGTGTGATTGCAGAGGCATCGACATGTAGATGAAATTCAATTTTCCAATTAGGATAAGTCGAAATAAGTGCAATACTCAAATTTTCTTTTACGAAATCAAGCACCTTGTTTGATGAAAACCCCCTTCCTCTCCCAGGGTCTGCATGACCTCCCAGTCAAGGATCAATCAATTGTGAGTCGAATTGACTCTTAGGGCCTCTGCTAATCCCCCAATTTGGTTTACATAGGCCCCTATTAGTTCTCTGTGCACGTTCTTTGAAACCCATGGGCACTTTTCCTTGGCGCTATTCCCCTTTTAAAAATTTGAATTATCAAGAGCTAGCTCCTTTTGCTAAGCCCTTTTCCTCATATGACCACAGGTTGTGACCTAGGGCTTAACCAAAAAGGTACTAAGACTTTGGGCTTCAGTACTTCAGATGTCAAGCACTTCTCCAATCTCCTGAAGTGTTCTATAGCTGAAGCTACGGATCATGAAACATGTATCCACCTCCAATCTTATGGTCAGGATGTGTCCTTGCCTCCAGGCTTCGGACAACTTTCGTTCAATGTTCCCTTCTCCTCTTTATTCTAGAGTGTTGACCCTCCTAAATGCCCGATATGATGATGTGCGTCCTCTTGTAGATCAACGGATGCAATTGACTCTGTCCTTCGGGCTTCTAGAATCCTTGCTCCACTATACAGATCATCCCCTAAAGTGCCTTTCCTCCGAAGCATAGATCGCACACCACGTGTCCTCCCTGGATCTAGCCGTCCATATCTCTTCAAGATTAAGAATAAAATAAGGGTTGGACTATTCCTTCCTCCCAAATAGTCCCTCCTCCAGAGTAGATCACACACTAAGGCATGTCTATTTGAGATCAACAACTCAGCTCTAGTTTCCTCAGAAACACATATCTTTTTCCATGTTTCCCCTTTGGATCCAAAGGTCCAGATTAGTTTAGGATTCGGGAATTCGATGGAATGGACCTTTTCTCCTCACAATTCTCTTGGAGATCTAGTCTTCCGGACTCTATAATCTAATGACACATGTCCACACATCTGATCAGTTGACACGTGTACACCTCCTTTGATCTCCTGACATGTGTCCTGGGAAATCGGATGGTCACAATTAGTTCTCTCCTTCAGGACTTCGGCTATCCCAACTCCTTGTGCACCTTTGAACCTACAAATGCACTAAGTGTCGAAGGATCCTTAAGGGTTATCCCTCGTGTAGCTTTCCCAGATCTGACGATTGTCAGTATTCTAGAAATCTCCCGCTAGATCTCCACCGTCTATTCTTGAAACTCTTCCCTTTAAAGGGATTACTGTCACTGGCCCTCCTGAGCTTAATTTCTAGAGATATATGATATCTCTGGCTCCCCTTTGTATGCTCCTCATAAACTCTAAAACATTCAGACTTAGAATCTTTCTAAGAGTCTCCCCTCAATGCTTCTGATCATTATCTCTCTTGTGCTTGTTCCTCCAAGGTTTTAAAGCCTTGGATGCACACCTTGTGTCCCTGGAACCCTAAAACACTTAATTTTTTTTCTCTGAACAATGAGTCTGAGAACGAATTTGCCTGTGCACTCCTTGCGTGTCTCTGTGCACTCTTTTCACTCTTATTTTCAAAGATCCAACGTTATCCCTCCTGAGTTTCTCTGAGTTCAACTTAACTCTATCAACACACACCTTGCAGACAATATGCACTCCTTGCATGAAATCTCAGAAGAGAAACAATTGAAACTTATTCTAACTTCACATATTCATGTGTTCAACCAAAAAATATATTCATAAGCACAAGAACAAGTATAAACAGAGAATTTAAATGAACAAAAACCCTGCCATTCATTCAGATAACACAATAACAACAACACCAAACATATGGGTCAAATATTCTCTATTATATTCATTCAAGTGATGATATACATAGATACATGTAGTCCTCCACTTCTCCTTCAACAAACTTATACAATTCTCTTTGTCTCTCAACAGCAAAAACTCTCTCAGATAATGAAAAACTCTTTCAAATGAGCAACAAAAACAACCTTTACAAATGAGAAACAACTCTCTCTCTCAATAACAACTATGATAATAATAACATCCAACAACAAATTCATTTGGGAATATAATAAAAATATATATACAGGGGGTGATTCATTGAGATTTCCCTCCCAACTACCTTAATGCTATCCTATAAGGAGTAATGCATCCACCTACTAATGACTTATGGAGTTATTAGAATTTACAAAGAATATAAGGGATGATACATAGCCACTGTACAATACATCCTTTACATTAAAGTGATATTGATCCGAGAGGATCTTTGGGGATGGCCTTAGCCTCCAATCATTAATTACATTTCTTTTCATAAAATTCAAATTCAAAAAGGTGCGCTCTCCTTTGTAGAATCCAAATCAGCTCCAATGCATGCACTGGATGATGTGTTGTACTCAATCCTACCCTTATTTTTAATGCTAATGTCGATGCTCCTGCATCATACTCCTCGGGACAAAAATTCATGGACTCCTGTCCATGATCTCCTGCACTGTCTTTCCTTGCTTCAAAATGTCAAGTTCAGTTACCCAACTTGCATCTTCTTCTAGATGGACTTTCCACTTAACCATATATTCAAAATAAGTCTTCCTTCTGGTCCTCTTGCCAATACTCTAATCTATGATCTTCTCCATATGTGGCTTCTCTGCTAAATTCATTTATTTTTCCCATTTGATCTCCTTCTAATCACTTGATCCTCCTGTATCATCTTCTCTGTAAGGGTATAGGTCTGCAACATTGAAAATGGGTGATATTCCTACATTGTCTAGAAGCTCTATCTCATAAGCACTTGCTACAAACTTTCTAAGGATATTGCATGGTCCTATCTTTTTCATATTCAGTTTTTTATATGTTCCCCTTGGGAACCTTTACTTCCTCAATTGTGCTAAAACTTGATCTCCCACTTCAAATTGAAGCTCTCTCCTATGTTGATCAACTATGTATTTATACTTCTTGTTTCTTCCATGCAGTTGCTCCTTGATCTGATCATGAAGTTTATGCATCTCTGTAGAAAAATCTTCTGCTCTTGTACTTTTGAACTCACTCTATCCCAAATATGTTATTTCTAATACCCCCTTGGCTGCATTCCATACACTACCTGGAATGGACTTTTTCCAGTGGTCCTATTTGATGAATCAATGTATGCAAACTCTGCTTGTGGAAGAATTTGATCCCACTGATTGTTATGACCAGTGACTAAGCTCCTTATAAAATTCCAAAAACTTCTTTTTACCACCTCATTTTGTTCATATTTCAGAGGGTGATATGTTGAACTCAAGAACACATTTGTCCCCAACTTCGTCCACGGTGTTCTCAAAAAATGACCAACAAATTTGGTATCCCTTTATGAAACAATTCTCTTTGGAAACCCATGTAGTCTCACAACTTCTTTGAAAAAAAATCTTGTTATATGTGTTGCATCATTAGTCTTTTGGCATGGTATATAATGTGCCATCTTGGAAAATCTATCAACTATCACAAATATGGAATCACTTCCCCTCTGGGTTCTTGGTAATCCCAATACAAAATCCATGTTGATAGCATCCCAAGGCCTGTCTGGAATAGGAAATGGTTGATAAAGACCAGTGTTTTGTTGTCTCCCTTTGGCATATTGGCAGACTCTACATCTGTTTACAAAAATTTTCACCTCATATTTCATGGCTGACCAATAGTATGATCTACTCAATTGTGCAAATGTTTTATCATGGCCAAAATGTCCTGCTAGGCCTCCACTATGTTTTTCCTTCAGCAAATTGTCTCTCATTGAGAATTTTGGTATGCACAGCTGGCTTCCTTTAAACATCAATCCATCCTGAATTAGATACTCTATCCATGGGATTCTATCCCTTAGCAAAGGATTTGCACATGCCTCATAAGCCTCTTTAAAATATGAATCTTCTTGATACATTCCCTTAAGGTGTTCAAACCCTAAGGTTTCCACTTTGAATTCCTTCATAATCAAGCATCTCCTACTCAAAGAATTTGCAACTTTGTTTGCACTACCAGAAATATGTTTAATAACAAAAGTGAAATTCTGCATAAATTCCACCCACTTAGCATGCCTTTGATTCAATTTCTCTTTCCTGGTAATGAATTGTAAAGTTTGGTTTTCATTCTACAATACAAAATCTTTGGGAATACAATAATGCATCCACTTCTTCAAGGCTTGAATCACTGCATAGAAATCCTTATCATATGTGGAGTACTTCTTCTTGGTGTCATTCAACTTCTCACTGAAATATGCAATAGGTCTATTATCCTGACTTAAGACTGCCCCAATTGCTACTCCACTAGCATCACATCTTACTTGAAATGTTTTCCCAAAATCTGGAAAAACCAGAATTGGTTGTTCTGTGATCTTATTCTTCAATATCCTGAAGCTCTTCTCAGCCTCCTCTGTCCACTTAAAATATTTGTGTTTCTTCTTCACAGTGTCTAGTATTGTTGCACAAATACCACCGAAATTTCTGATGAATTTCCTATAGAAACTTGCTAATAAATGGAAAATCCTTACCTCAAATATACTTCTTGGAGATGGACAATCTCTGATTTCTCTCACTTTTTCTTGATCCATATTCAGTTCATTTGAAGAGATCACAAAACCCAAATATATGAGTTTGTTTTCATAAAAGAATATTTCATTAAATTTATCAGCAACTTCTCTTGTTGCAACCTTCTCATCACTAATGTCAAGTGTCTCAAATGCTCCTCTTCAGTTTTACTGAAGACTAATATATCATCTAAGTATACAATAATGAACTTACCTATGAAGTCTTTAATTACTTCATTCATCAATCTCATGAATGTGCTTCATTCATTTGTTAATCCAAATGGCATAACAAGCCACTCATAAAAACCTTCATTTGTCTTGAATGTTGTCTTCCAATCATCTCCATCTCTCATTCTTATCTGATGATAACCACTTTTCAGATATATATTAGAAAAATAACTTGCTCCACTCAAGCAATCCATCAAATCATCCATTCTGGGAAAAGGAAATCTATAACTGGTGGTGATCTTATTGATGGCTCTAGAATATGGGACATTCTCCATCCTCCATCCTTCTTTGGACTTAACACAGTTGGTATTGTGCATGGACTCAAGATTTCTTTGACCAAAACTTTATCCAATAGATCATGAACTTGATTCTTGACCTCTTCATTCTCTTTAGGTGTCAATCTATATGCTTCTTTGTTTGGCAAATGTTCTCCTGGAATAAGGTCAATGTGATGATTGATACTTCTAATAGGTGGCAATGATCAAGGTAACTCATCGACTACTATGTCAGCAAAATTATCTAACAACTCTTGAATTTCTTCAGGAAGATCATCCACATAAGTACTTGTAAGGATGACTCTAGGATTTCTTACAACAACAAACTGCAGGTCATGTTCTTTCTTGACTTCATTCAAGATTTCGTTCCCACTCATGAGAAGTATGTTTGTGTTGGCTTCTTCCTTCCCTTTCTTATCCTCTATTGGCAAGAACATGTTTGTTGAACCATTATTCTCTAGGGTGTAATTATTTTTCCTCCGATCATGTATGACATTTCTATCAAACTTCCATGGTCTTCCCAACAAAACATGACAAACATCCATGGGAATTACATCACATAGAATTTCATCCTTGTATGCTCTTATTTAAAATTCAACTTGGCACTGTTTACTCACCATTACTTGGTTTTATTTATGCAACCATGATACCTTGTATGTATTTGGATGTGAATTTGTCTCCAGCTCTATATTTTCCACCATCTCTCTAGATACTACATTATTAGTGCTCCCACTATCAATTATCACTTTGCATACCTTGTCCTTGGTCTTGCAAGTAGTCTTGAACAAACTGTTTCTCTAAACTGGTGCTTCCACCTCTTTCTTTGGCTTCAAGAGAATCTTCCTCATCATGAGGGAATTCCCATATTTGACAACTTCTGCCTCAAAATTCCTCCTCTATGCTTCAGAAATGTGATATTCTCCTCCTTTTGTATCTTTCTTCCTCTCAGGACATTCCCAAGACATATGTCCTGTCTTTCCATAGGAATAACATTTCACTTCTCCTCCTCTGCCTCTTTCTCTTCCTCAAGGAAAATAATTCCTTCCACCATATTGTCTCCCTTGGGAACTTCCTCCTCTTTTTGTATGACTATGAAACTTTCCAGTCTAAGCTTTGGGCTTCTAATCCTTGTCATGGACAATTCCCTTACCTCTGTTAGGGATTCTCCCTCTGCTTCTTTGGATTTGTTTCCTAGCCAACTTCTCATATGCTTTCAGGGAAACTTGGTAAGCATCTTCTAATGTCCTCATGGTCATCATGTTGATTTCATATTGAATCTAATATCTCAGGCCATTTATGTACCTGAAAACCTTCTCTTCATCACTTTCACGATGACCAGCTTTGATGTTCAGCCTATAGAACTCCTCTGTGTATTCTTTCACTGGCATACCCTTCTATCTCAGGTTTTATAGTCTCCTAAACAAATTTATCTAATAGTCCTTGGGTATGAATTTGTCCTTCATCTTGGCTACCATTCTATTCCAACTTTTAATTTTTTTCTTTCCCTTGCTTCTTCTGTCAGCCTACAGTTCATCCCACCATAGTGTTGCATGTCCCTTTAGTCTTATAACAACATTATTAACCTTCTCTTCATTATCTATCTCCTCATAGTCAAAGTATTTGTCTAAGTCTCTTATCCAATCTAGCATCTCTTCAACATCCAAGTTGCCTTCATACATAGGAACCTCCATTTTTTATTTGGTCCCCATTTTTATAACTGCTCTCAACAAGTGTTCTTCTACAGCTTCTTCTACTTCCGCTTCTTCATTCTCAACATCACTGATATCACTAGCATCTGGTGCTCTTCTCTGTGTTGTCTCCATGGCATATAATATTGCACAAAGTCTCCTCATTTCCTCTTCCATCACTAGATTCACCATAGGTATATCCATGCGTCTTCTTGGAAGCATGGCACTAATATTTCTTCACACAGATCTTCATTTATGGCTCTGATACCACTTGATGAAAACCCCTACCTCTCCCAAGGTCTGCATGACCTCCCGGTCAAGGATCGATCAAATTTGAGTCAAATTGACTCTTAGGGCCTCTGTTGAGCCCCCAATTTGGTTTACACGGGCCCCTATTAATTCTTTGTGCAAGTTCTTTGAAACCCGCGGGTTATTTTCCTTGGCACTTTTCTCCTTTTAAAAATTTGAATTATCATGCGCTAGCTCTTTTTTCTAAGCCCTTTTCCTCATATGACCACGTGCTCTGACCCAGGGCTTAACCCAAAAGGCGCTAAGCCTTTAGGCTTCGGGACTTCAAACGCCAAACACTTCTTCAATCTCCCAAAGTGTTTAGTAGTCGAAGCTATAGATCAGGCACCACATATCCACCTCCAATCCGATGGTCAGGATGCATCCTTGCCTCTAGGCTTCGTATGAATTCAGGTCAACATTCCCTTCTACTCTTTCTTCTGGAGTGTTTAATCTTCGAAGCACCTGATCTGATGATGTGTGTCCTCTTGTATATCTTCGACCATGATTTACTCTGGCCTTCGAGGTTCATGAATCCTTGCTCCACTATACACAATTTCCATCCAAGTGCCTTTCCTCTGAAGCACAGATTGCATGCCAAATGTCCTCCCTGGATCCAATGGTCCATATCTCTTCGGTCTTTGGAAGAAACTAAGGGTTGGACTACTCCTTCCACCCAAATAGTCCCTCCTCTTAAGTATAACACACACTATCGCATGTCTATCTGAGATCAACGACTCGGATCTAGTTGCCTCAGAACCGCAGATCTTCTACCATGTTTCCCCTTTGGATCCAATGGTCCAGATTAGTTTGGGATTCGAGACTTTGACAGAATGGCCCTTTTCTCCTCAAAATTCTCCCATAGCTCTAGTCTCTCGAACTTTGTAATCTACTGACACGTGTCCATGCGTTTGATCTATTGACACATGTACACCTCCTCTAATCTCTTGACACATGTCCTGGGAAATCAGACGGTCACGATTAGTTTTCTCCTTCGTAACTTCAGCTATCCTGGCTCCTTGTACACCTTTGAACCTCCAAATTCACTAAGTGTCGAAGGATCCTTAAGGGTTATCTCTCATGAAACTATCCTAGATATGATGACTGTCAGTCTTCTAGCGATCTCTCGCTAGATCTCCACTGTCTATTCTTAAAACTCTTACCTTTAAAGGGATTATTGTCGTTGGCCCTCCTGAGCTTAATTTCTAGAGATATGTGAGATCCTTGGCGCCCCTCTGTGCTCTCCTCCTGAACTATAAAACGTTCATACTTAGAATCTTTCTCAGTTTTCTCCTTTTGATGCTTCTGATCGTTATCTCTCTTGAGCTTGTTCCTCCAAGGTTTTAAAGCCATGGGTGCACACCTTGCTTCCCTGGAACCCTACAACACTTAATTGTTTTTCTATGAACAGTGAGTCTAAGAATGACTCTACTTGCTCACTCCTTGCGTGGCTTTGTGCACTCTTTGCACTCTTACTATTGAAGATCCAACATTATCCCTCTTGAGCTTCTTTGAGTTAAGCTTAACTCTTTCAATGCACACTTTGCAGAGAATATGCACTCCTTGCACGAGCTCTTAGATGAGAAACAATTGAAACTTATTCTAACTTTACAGATTCATGTGTTTAACCACAAAATGTATTCATAAGAACAATAAAAAGTATAAATAGAGAATTTAAATGAACAGAAAGCCTACCATTCATTCAGATAACACAGTAACAACAACACCAAACATTTGGGTCAAATATTCTCTATTATATTCATTCAAGTGATGATATACATAGATACATGTAGTCCTCCACTGCTCCTTCAACAAAATTATACAATGCTCTATGTCTCTCAACAACAACAACTCTTTCAGATAATGAACATCTCTTTCAAATGAGAAACAACAACAACCTTTATAAATGAGCAATAACTCTCTCTCTCAATAAAAACTATGATAACAGTAACAACCAACAACAACCTCATTTGGGCATATAATACAAATATATATACAATGGGTGATTCATCGATATTTCCCCCCCAAATACCTTAATTCTATCCTATCAGGATTAATGCATCCACCTACTAAGGACTCATGTAGTTATTAGCATTTACAAAGAAGATAAAGGTTGATAAGCAACCTCTGCATAATACATCCTTTTCATTAAAGTGATATTGATTTGAGAGGATCTTTGGGGATGGCCTTAGACTCCAATCATTAATTACATTTCTTTTCATAAAACTAAAATTCAAAAAGGTGTGCTCTCCCTTGTAGAATCCAAATCAGCTCCAATGCATGCAATGGATGATGTGTTGTACTCCAGCCTATCCTTCTTTTTAATGCTGATGTCGATGCTCCTGCACCATTGTTACAGTCTTGAGTCCAACAAAACCCTTTGGATTTATTTATTAGTTGTTCCAAAGGTGTTGTTATACTCACATAACCCCTGATAAACCAACAATAATATTTAGTATGGCCCAGAGTAGTTCACAATTGCTTGACATTGATTAGGGGAGGCATATTAAGAATGACTGCAACTTTAGCAGGATCTACCAGCACTCCTTCGCTACAAATGATATGTCCAAGTTGATTCCCAAATGGTATGCAAAAAATACACTTTTTTAGATTAAGGGAAATATGTAGCTATCTGCAATGATCCAACATTAGTCGTAATAGACCGATGCACTCCTTGAGTAAACTGCATATAGTCCAATCATCTAGGCATACCTAGAGAAATTTATGAATGAAGTCATGGAATGTCACAATCATTATCCGAGAGAATACCACTAGGGGATTCTTGAACAAAAAAGGAACAACATTATAGGTAAATGATCCCCACTCGATAGTGAAGGTAGCTTTTTGCTTGTCTTGCCTGGTAATTATGACTTGGTCATACCCAAAAAAACCCATATTTAAAAGAATAGGCTTAGTTCCCCGCTACTTGATCCAAAAATTCATCACTAAAGGAAGTAGGAAAGGGGTCATGTGTGCAAGCTGAATTTAAAATTTTGTAATCCACACATACTCTGATATCATCCTTACCCTTCTTACTCTGTATTATGATAGGGTTGATCCACTGAACGTCATCCACTAGAAAAATGAGCCCAGTGGCCAACATTCTATTATTTTCCTTCCTCACTTTCACTTTTACTTTGGGATTTAGCTTATATGGACTATGTTTGATTGGATTTGAGTTAGGAGTTATTTCTATCTTCATCTCCCCTAAATCTCCTTTAATCCCTTTTAGCTCTGAAATTTTTGTAGGGAATAGGTCTTCATACTCCTGCAATAGAGCTTGTATCTCTGTCATGGTCTATTCATCCTAATAGTCCCCAATGGATGCCATATTAGGATGATCCCCGGTTCCTATATTTACTTTCTTCAACTTTATGAGTTTAGTATAGGAACTAATAACATCATCTGAAATAGTTTCTTTAACATCTCTAGTCCCTTCAAATTCCTGAAATGTCAAATGCCTCAGTTCCTCAAGGTCTTCGAGATCTCCTAGATATTTATCAATATTATGACAATCTATGGGTATTCATGCAAGGGATGGGTAAAGGCTATGATGAAGGAGGTATTCATGTTCATGATAGATGGTAGCAGGATATATAGGATTAACTTCATCACTAAATAGCATTTTATTAATCTATTTGAAAGCTAGAGTGATTTTAGGCAACTTACCCAAAAATGATATTTCTTGGCATAACTGTCCTTGAAGCCTCCTCATGCAAATACCAACCTCTTGGAATATGTCCTAGGGAGTGATAAACTAGATGCACCCAAAATTGAGAAGGCATTTGCATAGCTTCCCATACCTTAATGCAATGCACAACATTGTGCTTTGGATAAAACAATCCCTCATATGATTCTAGAGTGAATATTCGATGCTTCGACTTCTAGTCCTTACATGATTGGTTGACCTATGAGGGAAGGATAAATCGGTATCGAAAATAAAGTTTGGTTTCATCCCAAGAAGTCAGATAATCCCTATGCGTGTCCCACCACCTAGCTGGAGTCACTTTTAATGTAGTATCAAGTACTAGAATGCTTTTCTCTGGCACAACCTTATCCTTCAGATCAATAAGAAATATGATTAAATCTAAAGTGCCATTGTAAACATGGTGTTCTCTAACCTCTGATCCAATCCACGTGGAAGCTATGATAGTCACACAATGCTGTGAAAAGTTCCCATATATTCCCTATTGCCAATTTTCAAAATCTGCATCTGAATCTTCACCTGTAGATTGAATACTCCACCAACTTATCAAGCCATCTGCAGTAGGGTTAGTGTAGTCTGCCTACTTCCCTGTATTCAAAGTGTAGAAGTGATCTAAGGAATCCTCTTCCATATTCTCCTCTACCATATTCATATATCAAGAAACTTGGTAGGGGTCTAGTCATTGGATTACTTTCATACCATCTTCTTCAAAGGTCATGATTTCCTTCTTAAGATCTGTTAGCACTATGTAAATTTGTTTGGTTGATTAAACAAATGACAGAGGTAACTATTTCAACCAAATTTAGGTTGGATTCTGACCCTTCCAACCGAAAAGGGCTCTCTCAAATGTGTAAATACTGAAAATACTCAAAACGATTTGGCAATGGACACACAGAGGTCAGATTCTGCAATAGGACAAATTTTTTAAAGGGGTTGGTAGGACCAAAAAGAGAGTAGGGCCGTTGGGCAATGGGGCCAACTTCTGAAATCGTATGAAAAATTTCAAGCTATGTATTCCTGATGGAACAAAGGCAACATAGGCATTGTGTTCAACCAAATAAGCAATATGAGATGACAATGGAAAAAGAGGAAAGACCAATATGACAAGAGGAATCTAACAGAGGATGAATCTCTTGGCATAGCTCTAGAAGAAGAAACATAAAGGTTGGCTACCGAAAATAGAGCACCAATAAGGGGTGAATTTTGAACCAGAAACCAATAAAAATATTACAAGTATAATTGATATAGAAAGGAGCACCAGCAAGATGAAATCCTTCTTTTACTTAAATATTATTAGTAGCAACAAAAACAAATTCATGAATATGAAATACGGGAAAACATACCGAACATTAACACCACGAGGAATCTCAGCTATCCAAGAAAACCTTTTCTGCTTGTATTAAAATTCATAAGAAATCACAAAGTTTTCTTGCTACAGGGGAAGACCCCTCTACGGCCAGTCGAACCATTCATTTATATTTTTAACAATATATATAGATAAATTACATATGAGACCCAAAAATGGATCATCTTCTCCAAGATTCCGAAAATAGATATCAGTTACAGAGGGAGTAATGTACCAAAACTGAACTTCCACTTTCTAGGGAACGTTACAAACAGAAAACTGAAATATTTGAGATCTTTACCTTGAATTCCACCTGTCTACAAAATCACAAGATTCCCTGAAATGAACTCGATTTAGCCTGTGATGAATTTTTCATTTTATCTTTTCAATGTTTTCCTTTAACGTGTCAAGCCAACTAGGCTGGTCTTCTTCAATACCTTTGACTGTCCCAACTTTAACTTCCTCCTTCCGATGCTTTTTCCTTTTTCTTTTTCCATCTTGTGCATACTATCCATCTGCATATCCATTAATGATCAAATATTTTATAATAGGATTCAACCTGATTTCTTCGCCTGATCCTGGTTCATCCACATATTTTGCACGAAATTTTGTTGTTAGGAGTTGCGCAGCATGTCTCTCTCCTTACTTGATGGTTCTGTCATATTGTTCGAATTTCTTGGTTTGATGAAAACTGTTGGATGTTTCTCCTCAACTCCTTCTGGTTTTCCAGGGAACATGAGCCTATTTACCTCAACTATACATGAATTGGACGAGTGATTTGATTTGCAGTTGTCCCGCTTTGGAATAAAATGTCAATTACCCAAAATAGAGTAATCTCATCTATGTTTTGAGTAACATTCACCATCGAGTATCAATCATGGGATATTGACAAAAATCCTTATAGGGATAATGTCCTCTCATGTTCGTCCATCGATTTCAAATGATGGATTAAATCAGTTATTTGGCAGGGCATACTTGGCATTGCATGGACAAATGGTACCTAAACAAGTGTCTTGAGATGATTAGACTGACCATCAATTGGCCATCAAGTTTCCTTTTCACATGTGACCCTTGGATTTGACACATTTAATGACACTTAACACATGATTTCAGGGTGTGATGGAATGGTTTTGAGTTCACCCGCTTTTCCCTCGGAAATGCACCTAGTGGCGCCATGTAGTCCTGAGTCGTAACCATGGTTTCTTTATTGGCCCGCTTTGAAAATTAAGCTTCGTGCTAGTTCTCTGCCTGAAATGATCTCTAATCGTTGATCTGTGGTGCCCATGATCAATGACCCGTTGGGTCCCATCACCTCCACACTTCCACTAGACTTAGCCTCCTTCTGCTAGATATGGCCCTGTCCTCCAGTTTATCGCGTCTCTACACCGGTTTAGCCTTTCGCAAAGTCCCAAAAATTGGATTCAATATAAAAATTGTTATAGTGATAACATGGGCTCCAACTCGGGATGTTATCCTCCCTGCAAAGTAGCAAAGAATGCATAAACCCTGTGACTTATCCATCGAGTTTCTCCCAAAATGGGTGTGTACCTTGTTCTGACCTGTCACCAATGTCTACTGAAAACTGAAGTCTACCCACTGCTTTCACTTGGAGATTGAACGCTGGATATACTACTAAAATCTAACTGAACACTTTATTTGAAAATTTAAACTTGAAAATACTTGATCATCAATCTTATTCGCACCTACCTACCCTAACTTCTGAAATGAGCTTTCAATCAAATGAAATCATAATGCCAATGCAATGATGCAAGCATTTTGTCTATTGTCTGGTTTCTTTGCACATGCTTGATCCAAAGCCTGTTTACTGATAATTCATTCAATAATTTACATATGAATTCAAATATCAAAAGATTAAAAACATTGGGACTATTTACTACCTCCAACAAAACTGCAAATGGATCTTCTAAAACATGCATAAAACAATAATCATGTTGTGCTCCTTCCATCACTTTTTTGTTTTCATGTGGTTTAACTTGTTGATTTTTGCCAAGAATTTGAAGAATCGGTCGAGACTGCTAGGAATAGCCATCTTCTGAACTATAAGATAGTGTTGACTAGAATAAACCCCCTGGTAGAAAGCAATCCATATTTAATGCTGACGTTGATTGACCATCATCTTCATCCCTAAGCTTACAACCCATCATAAGCTGTAAATTCTGATTGTTAAAACTCTTCATATAGCATGCCACAGGGTCATGAAACACATGAGAAAACATTTATTTTTTATTAACCAAAACAGAAGGACAGGCCTCCTTCAAAAATGTTGTTCTTTCTCTACTTCTTCAATTCTAAGAACATTTTCAAAACCATAATCTTCACATGAATTAGATAAAACAACTGCTTCTTTATGGTCTTTCTGTATTTCTGATTGAAAAGTGGCATACACTATTTTGTTTCTTTTTTGAAACTCTATGTAATTTGTTTGTTCACTCCTTGAAGTCTCCATAGATGCAATTTTATAACCCGCATCCACGTCCAAGCCACTTAGAATTTGAACAACCACATCATTTGTTGGGGAAGGAAAACACTTCTGAAGTACTTTGTTTTCTTGGAGATCTTGTTGAATGTTCTCATCAAGTTCAAGAGGAGGCAAATGAATTTTGACAACAATTTTTTGATCAACTTTCTCTATTTTCTCATGATTTTCTTTTAACCATTCAAAGGAAGAAAAAAGTAATGGAAGATAGTTTTCATTTGCGAGTCCACTGCTTTCTTCATATTCAACATCATGCCTGGAGGGTTTCTGATCTGAAACATTATTAACATTTTCCTTCAACAATTTGAAAGAAGCAAAGCACAATGATAAGGTTATTCCACCTGATTCAAAATATTCTTCATTTTCTTTACTACTGTCATATGCACAATTTCCACTTTCTTTGGATTGCTGAACACACTCATCTTCAGCTTCATTTTCAACCAATGGTTGCAATCCCTTGTTAATTTTTTCCAATGAATAATCGTGGTTTGGCATCATCACACCTCCCTTTGCTTCAATCATGGTCTTATAATTCTCTTTCAACAATTTAAATGAAGGACAGAATAAAGGTAAAGGATTTCCTTCAGTTGGTTCAGAACTTTCTTCTTTGTAACTGTGATATGTAAGCCGATTTCCCTCAATATACCACTGAAAAGGAACATTTTTTTATAGAGAACATGCAACTGGTTGTTCCAGGAAGTCAACATCACAATAATAATTATATTCATCATATATAGGCAAATCAACAATGTTTGCAATGTCATCTAACAAGAACAAACTTGGAACATCAACCTTCTCTTGAACAGACTCATTTGCAAACTCATCTTCTTCATTGTCTACAAATGAATATATAAAACACTCAACTCCATCCTTATCATGGGGTGGATCAGAAGCTACATTAGTGCCCTCTCTTTCAATAAGTGGAATATAATCCTTAGAAAACTCATTAGCATTTAAAACTTCAAGAGGACCTATGACATTATCAACTCTATCCTCAAGATTCCAATCAACTGTTTTCTGTTCATATTTACTTTCATGTTCTAGAGCATCCAACCCGTCATTTCAAATCTGTTCACTTGCTTGGATATTGTGTTGAATCTCCTGAGCATCATTAAATATTTTTTGTAAGGACTTAGGTCTTATTTCCATCAGGAGGAAAGACAAATCTGGATGAAGAGTTTTCGTATAATGGAGCATGGCAGCAGCTTCAACGGGTTGAATTTCTTTGGGAAAACTGTAATAAATACTAGAAAACCTTCTACAGAATGTAGAAATAGTTTCATTGCTCTACCTTTTTAAGGCATAGAACTCTATAAGATGTAGATCCAAAAATTTCTTCTTGCCCCAAAACTTCAAAAAGAAATTCTTCAATTCCTCCCATGAGCTAATTGTCTCTTGATGCAAGTGTTTAAACTAGTCTTCAATATCCCCTTTCAAGGATTGAGAGAAGGCCCTCATACGAACATCATCATGATCAATCTCAAACAAATCTATAAAATGTTCAAAATCTTGGATGTGTTTTTCAGCTGTGATGGCATTATGTTCTCCATCAAACATAGCACCAAGAAGGGGTGAATTCTAAACCAGAAACCAATAAACATATTACAAGTATAATCAATATAGGAAGGAGCAAAAGCAAGATGAATTCCTTCTTTTACTTAAATATTATTACTAGCAACAAAAACACATTCATGAATATGAAATACAGGAAAACATATTGAACATTAACACCATGATGAATCTTGGCTATCCAAGAAAACCTTTTCTGCTTGTATTAAAATTCATAAGAAATCATAAAGTTTTTTTGCTATAGGGGCAGGGCCCTCTCCAGCCAGTCGAACCCTTCATTTATCTTTTTAACAGTATATATAGATAAATTACATATGAGACCCAAAAATAGATCATCTTCTCCAAGATTTTAAAAACAGATATCGGTTATAGATGGAGTAACGTACCAAAACCGAACTCCTACTTTCTAGGGAACGTTACAAACAAAAAACTGAAATATTTGAGATCTTTACCCTGAATTCCACCTGTCTACAAAATCACAACATTCCTTGAAATGAACTCAATTTACCCTGTGATGAATTTTTCATTTTATCTTTTCAATCTCTTCCTTTAACATGTCAAACCAACTAGGTTGGTCTTCTTCAATACCTTTAATTGTCCCAGCATTAACTTCCTCCTTCTGTCACTTTTTCCTTTTCCTTTTGCTAGCTTGCATGTAGTGTCCATCTGCATATCCATTAATGATCAAATCTTTCATAATAGGATTCAACCTAATTTCTTCACATGATCCTGGTTCATCCACATATTTTGTGTGAAATTTTGTTGTCAGGAGTTGCGCAGCATGCCTCTCTCTCTTCTTACTTGATGGTTCTGTCATATTGTTTGAATTTCTTGGTTTGCTGAAAATTGTTGGATCTTTCTCCTCAGCTCCTTCTGGTTTTCCAGGGAACACTAGCTTATTTCCCTCAACTATGCATGAATTGGACGAGTGATTCAATTTGAAGTTATCCATCTTTGGAATAAAATGTCAATTACCCAAAATAGAGTAATCTCATCTGTGTTTTGAGTAATAGTCACTGTCGAGTATCAATCATGGGCTACTAACGAAAATCCTTACTGGGATAATAGCCTCTCACATTCGACCATCGATTTCCAATGATGAGGATTAAATCGATTATTTGGAGGCGCGTACTTGGCATTGCGTAGACGAATGGTACCTAAACAAGTGTCTCAAGATGATTAGATTGGCCATCAAGTTTCTTTTTCACATGTGACCCTTGGATTTGAAACATTTAATGACACTTAACATGTGATTTCAAGGTGTGATGGAATGGTTTTGAGTTCACCCTCTTTTTCCCCCGAAATGTACCTAGTGGTGCCACGTAGTCCCAAGCCAAAACCATGGTTTCCTTTTTGGCCCTCTTTCAAGAATTAACCTTTGTGCTAGTTCTCCGCCTGAAATGATCTCTGACCGTTGATCTTTGGCTCCCACTATATGTGACCCGTCAGGTCCCATCAACTCCACACTTCTGCTAGACTCAGCCTCCTTCCGATAGATATGACCCCGTCCTCCGGTTTATTGTGTCTCTACACTAGTTTAGCCTTTCGCTAAGTCCCGAAACTTGGATTCCATATAAAAATTGTTATAGTGTTAACAAGATCTATGACAACAAAATTATCATAGGCCCAATCAATACCCAATAGAGATGGGTATGGGTCCTTCTCCCCATGATTTCTATGACCTCAAAGTCTACCATTGTTTTTATGCCCACTAAGTCCACTTCAACATTTTGTAGTCTCCCAACTGGATAGATACAGTATTGATTGGCCATCCACAACTGGATAGGTGAATAGAAGAGCTTGGGATTTCCTATGGCTTCCCAAGTACTCTTTTGTAGTATGTTGACGTCAAACCCCATACCTAACATACCGAACTAATCTCATAGTCGTCGATGTGAGTGTTTAGTATAACCTTCCAGAACTCTTCTTCTTCCTTTGAATCTGACTTGTATTTATTTTTGGGAGATTAGCAACACCAACTATTTTGGGTGCCCTACATTATCGAAAGTCCCCTTAAGCCTATCCTGAAACTCCTTGGTGAGATTATCATCATCCAAAATGTCAGAAAATAATTGGAACCACAAGTCAATAGTCTTTTGTGATTTCCCTATAGGGTCCTTCTAGGAAACCAAATTTTTCATGACTTGGGGTTGAAGCTCACGGCTTGGTTCTACAAATTTCGGTATTGTAGGTGTTATAAAAATAGGATCATGGAGAAATAAAATAAAACAAATGCAGAAATAAAACACAGAATATACACAATACAATAGAGAAACATATGTACGTGGTTCACCCACTGTGGGCTACGTCCACTAGATAAATTGCCAAGTAATTCCTTTTTATTATCCAACAAATGAAGGGATACAACCTACAACACACCCCTTGTAACTTTCTCTTCTTTCTCTCATAGTATCTACTCTCAAAATACAATATTCACTCACATAGACAACCGCAATACAATTCCCTCATAAAAGAGGGTTCCTTTAGGAAAAAAACCCTAACATAAATTCTACTGTCATATTTGCGACCTTATAATAAACAATCTAGATTGACTACAAAATTACAATATTTTACAAGGCAATTTTCCCCCGTCATTTGGGAGCCAACCCCCAAACACCTACCAAAAGGGGACTAGGCATACCTGCATATAAATTAGGAAGATAATCAGGCTCCACAACCAACAATGTGAGTATAAATTCGTCGAAACATCTCCACATCATTATGGAAGAATTGCTTATGCCTTATGGGTTCATAGTTAACATCCTATGGTACCTCCTTTTCAATCTTATTTTGACTAGGCTTATCAACATTGGCACCTATTATCGCACAAATTTTAGGTTGGGAAAAGCTCGACCCAATACACAAGTGTGAGACAACTACGAGAGTAACTACCCATTGTCACCTTAGATAGGTACTCCCCTCACTTTAGTGATGATAACTACGCACAAGGGGGTCCAATCATGGTGACCCTATGGGGATTGAGATGGAAATTGGTAGAATGTAAGTGAGAACCCATATAATCCAAGTTTAGAACTGGAAAGAGCCTCGAAGAAAAGTCTTGATGATAAAGGGTAGGTTTCCAAAGTGAAGTGTACCTGCAAGAAAGTGTTACACCTTCCCGAGACAAGACAATTGAACAAGATAAAAGCCAAATAATCAATGGGACAATCAAGTGAAGCTTTCTATTCTAAAGTAAATAAGTAAACAAATATATATATATATCAGCAACAAGATAAGTAATTTACTGCAAATTTAACCATCAAAAGCATCAAATATTTATGGGAGATGAAGCACTAAACAGGTAGATATTTCCCAGGAACTTAAGCACAAACTTTGATGATGAATTAGGGCTGCTAGATAGTGTTTTCATAGATGTTTTAAGGAATCCAATTGGCTGTAACAAACAAATTCTACAGCAGCAATATCTAACCACTAACATCAACAAGTAAACCACCCAAAACGTTTCCAATAACAAGTAGATTGATAATGGCCAAGTCTTACAAGTAAATTTCAATGGTAGATTAGTGAGTTATAAGAGAGTTTAAGAGTGTTTTGTTGCAGCCCCAATCTCTTTAGCTTTTGGTTAACCCCAACAAGATAATCACTAGGCTAAGCTATACACCTTAGTGGTTCAAGTAACCTTTCAACACTAAGAAAATATTCCACTTTAGACAAAATCAATATCTCTAAAATTTATGCATACCAATGCAATTCTTTTATTTCTACAATGAAAAAATAGATTAATGCCTAGTATATTGGGTTATGGGATCTTGGATGTAATATTTAGGCTTAATACTTCTCTAGTGGTGTAACTCTCTTAGTCCCTAGAGAAAGCAAGTCCATCTAGGTAAATCTAGGAGGGTGTAACCCACTTACTCCTCCTAGAAACCTTGTTAAAAATGTCTTATCTAATAACAAATTAGATGAACTTAGTGGAGGCTATATCCCACATACTCCTCCAAGGGTTTTAGACAATAACAAAGATGAAACAAGAACAGATTTACCAAAAATTACAAAAGATTCCTTACTAATTCCACAAAATCGCAAGACAAAACCCTTATTTACCAAGATATCTCATCAATATGCCAAAGACAAACCTCCAAGAAGATAACACACCACTTTAGATTCCAAAATAGACAAGTAACCTCCCAAAAAATTACATAAGAGAGAGAAATTGATTTTCCCAAAGAGGGAGAAAATTTCAACCAATATGTAATTCTCAAGTGAGAAAGTTATGTCCAAAATGAAACGATTTAGGTCTCTATTTATACAAGACCTCAACACAATGTTTGTCCACATGATTTTATGGTAAAACACAAAGTAAGGAGGATGACCACCTTTACTTTGCCCCTTTACAACAATAATTTAATATTTGCACAATAAAAAAGAAAACCCTAAATGTGACATCATACCCTAAGAGGGTGATGTCTTGGCACTTCTAGCAAGTTGTTGGGATTGGAGAGGAAGTTTCTAGGCCTTCAAAGGCCATGTGTCATAATGTCAAACCTTCCTTCCTTCATCACTTGTTCCAAATGATTATCAATCATCACCACCATGATCTAACCCTATCGCTAGGGTAACTTCAAGCCCCAAGGTGTAGCGCATGGCCTCGAAAAGAAATTCATTGGGATGGACAAGGGCTAGGAAAGGCCCTCCAAGGTGTCTTCTCTTGCCTCCAAAGGAAAATTTCATATTCTAGATACTCCCAGGGTGTGGGAATGGCATCCAACCTGTGGGATTCAAGCCCCAATGAATGCCCAATATAGCCTTGTTCCTCCAAAATTTCCACCAAATAGGGTCCTGCAAAGACAAATGAATGTGCCCTCCAAGGGTCTCAAGTCAAATATATCATATAGAGTAAAATAACATCTAATACATGAGCCACCTAAACATGTGCACCAAATCTAACTTTTCAAATAAAACAAGTGCTCAAAGACCCTATTCAATTGACCAAATTTAGACATGGGAGGGGTGTCACAATGCCCTATTGGGTGAATTAGTTCTTCAAGTAGGGGATGCTTACATGGGTGATCCTTTCTAGGTTATGTAATGGATATGAGTTGGATGGGGTTAAACTTATAGGTTTTTTGGGTTTCATGACATACAAGGGCTCATATTGTCTCATTTATGGGCACCTTTGTTGAGGCCTAGCCACATTCATTTATCTCTTTTTGTTCTTGAAGCAACTTTTTCCAATACCTTATTTATTTAACTATTTGTTTTGTATGTGTCACCAAGTTGAATACATGTGTGAGACTTCTACCTAAGAAATAAAAACATTTCCCACACACACTCTACCTTGGTTAACATGGTTTTTATGAAGACCTTCCAGGTTGAAGTCATCAAGGGGCACTAAAAAGGAAATGCATAGCCCACAAGCACTCTACCGTGAAAGGTGATCATTGATTAATTAATTTTTATTATGTGTCCCTTCAATTTCTTATGAGAAGCATTTAATTTCTCTTAGGATCCCAGGGCAAGCTTCGATTGCATGATGTTTCTTTCCAGAGAACCTTCGATCCCATTGGCCTCTTCTTCCCATGAAATGAGGTACATTCCCTTCTTGGGTCATTAAGGCTAGAAAACCTAAAATATAGGGAATATGGAGGGGAATAAGTGATGGAAGGTGGTAAGTATGAGTGGGGATGGTACAATAACCCTTCGGGGAACCCCCCAGTTGCAACCCTATCCCTAAGGGTGGCCACTTACTAGGAAACTATGACACTTGCCAAGGTGAAATAAGGTCAGAAGCATAATGTCCAAGCAGATGTTCCATAATCAAGAGAAGTTTCAATGCAACATATTTAAATGCCTCAAGTATTAGGATGACACTTACCAAAATACCTTACTTGTACCTCATGGAGCAAGACCCACCATATTTCAAAAACAAGTTGGTCTGGTAGATGCCATCTTAATGAACCGAAGATATATGGTGGTGAAATGGGTCTTTATCTCTGCATGTGTAAATCACAAGCCATTATATGTCTTAGCACTCCATGTATGCAACCTAAGGGCCTCAAGACATCATCTCCTTAGTTATCTCTAGAAAATGGGGATACCAACACCAATCCTTCTAGTAATAATGTTAATATTGTGCGCCCTCTCTTTAGGGATAGGTCATTGCTTAGAATTAATCAAATTGGTGCCTCATTTCCTTGCACAATCTTCCCATTTTTTGATCGATTCAGGTCAATCCTCAGTGGCATGGATGTTATTTCTACGGTGGTCACACAAAGGTATTTTCAGAAGAGGGAAACCTCTTGTGAGATGTCCATGTTCATCACAGTTATAATGCCAAGCTGGTCCTCTTCCACTTGTTCATTCACCTATAAATCCTCCACCACCTCTGCAACCTCCTCCAAACCATTAAGGAGCTTCATCTACCCTAAATGTAGGCCAATCCAATTTGTCTGCAAGAGAATACAGAGCTCGACACTACTTGGTAGTGTCAATATATGACCCATAAAATTCACAATAAACTATATTCGAAACATGGGTGTATTTTTGTAGGATTGGGAAATGTTGAGGGGAATTCCCATGACTTTGGAAAATTTCACAATATTCATTATGTTGACTTTCTTGATGGTTTGGGAAGGCATGGTACTACATAGGGCCATTAAATGGCATTGTAGCGACCACTTGTGACCCCTCTTGATCGTCCTATTGGTGGGGGAGCCAAAGGGTGTGGAGGGAGTCCTCAATGTAGCAACTAATACAACATACCTTTGGGAGACCTACGTTAGGAAAGGTCAGCTCTTGAATCTTGTCAGTTAATGCGGAAATATAGCCTTGCAGTTTTGTGATATTATGGTCATCAGGTGGTCTCATCACTTACAAGTTTCTAGGATATCCTGCCATCGCCTTGATTTTCATAATATGTTCTAAGTCTTCCCCCAAAGTGGTTATCTACTACTGGGTTAATGGGATTCGAGTTAATCGTAAAATTCCCTGAATAAACCATTCCCGTTGGAGGTCTTCATGGATAAGTTTTTCTAGTTTCCCTAGCGCATCCTTAAATCTTCGGTTATAATCCCAAGAAGACTCTCCATCTCTCTATTTAATCTACTACAACTCAGAGAGAGTCTATTGCTCTGACTGTGGTAAGAGGAATTCATCTATAAATATTTGTTTCACTTGGGGTAGGGAGAAAGACTATCATTGATTATTTCCTAGCTCAATTGAATTCATGTACCATTTTAATTCTCGAGCCCTCAATGTGGTCTGAAACTAAAATATTTTATTGGCATCCATAGTTTTGCGAGACCTCCAAATGGCTTCACAATGAATCCAATGATTTTCTGCATCTTCATCTCTTTTACCTTAAAATTCTAGGTATCAGGTAAGAGACCCTGCGTCTTGATGTGCCATTTATGGACTAGGATATCCTATTAAAATAAATCCTAAGGGTACTGGTTATGATATAACTGAACCATTCACCACATGACTAATAGTACTACTACTTCAACTTACTAGACTTGAAGGACTAGAAATAATATAAACTACTAAATAATTTGGTGTAGAGTTTACCATATTTGAAGATGGCACTGAGGGGCTGGGTAATTCAAGGCTGGTTTCTTTATCTCCGGAATGAAATTATTGGACCTAGGGTGTTGTATGAGTGTGCAATACTATATTCGTTTCTTGATGTGCTCCAACCTCTCTTGGTGTTGTGGGATATGACTCTCCCGCACTTCCTTCATAGGTTATGTCTTATTATGTTTCCTTAGGGGTGGCATATTTCTTGATTCTTTATTCCAACTTCACTTCTTCCCATATACTTCCTCTATAATTTTCACCTTTCTCTCCAAATCTCTCTTTCACCTATTGATTGGCCAAGAAAATGTTATTCACAACCTCAAACTGCTTTCTTCGTAACTCAATTGTTGGATTACTGAGAGGGGGGGTGAATCAGTAATGAGCAATCTATACCACTTTTAACCACAATTTATATTCCTTTAACTTATTCAACCATGTTCATCAATTCATCATCAATACATTATTGTATCATAAACATTAACATCCATCAGTGCATGATAAACAATAATACACACATCCACATAATACACAATACACTGATATTTACGTGGAAACCCAATGCGAGAGAAAACCAAATAATATTTTTCTTATATGTCAAAGAATTACATTCAAGGAAGCACCAACTTCTGATTCTCCAGCTCCAACTAGAAGGAGGATCCAACCCCCTAGTTTCTCAAGCTCCAACTTGAAGGAAGCTACAACTCCCTAAATTCTCTGGCTCCAACCAGAAGGAGGCTACAACCAACTATGTTCTATGGCTACAACCAGAAGGTGGATACAACCACCTATCTTTCAGGCTCCAACCTGAAGGAAGCTTCAACTCCCTAATTCTATGGCACCAATCAGAAGGAGTCTACAACCCCCTTTCCTTGCCCCGTCCTCTCGCTCTGAAATATAAATGAAAAATGTAAACAACCAATCACTATCACTAAATCAACCACTTCCACTGTCACTCTATCACTATCAACTTGTAACCTGTTAACCTGTCCAACCTATCACTGTCACAACAACCAATACCATGCATCAATCATGCATCAACTTGTACCTCAACCTGTACCATCAACAAGTACATCAACCATTCACCAAACCTATATCTCAACCTGTACCATCAACCATGCACCAATCCTGTACAAATAGCCTATCACAACTTGCCCAAACAACCTGTCACAACAACTTGTCTCATCAATCTCATCAACCAAATCAAATATACTCACCAAGCTCAATCACCAAGACAACTCTGCACAATATCACCAATATGTGCATCAACCAAGACTACTCACAAACATCAATAAGATGTACCTCAATCAAGATGTGCTTCTAATAGTATACCAATACATGTATTCCACATCACCCATAAACCATGTGTCAACAATACTACTAGCATGTACCAATTGTGTATCAACTATATATCAAACTATGACTCATCAAGTTGTACCAACATCATTGTATCATACACCTCATGTATATGCCAACTCATCAACTATATGTCTCAACCTGTACCCAACATGTACCTCAACCATATACCAAAGACATATGCCAATATAACCAACAAGATTTATCTATCAATACATCACAATATCCATAGGTCAAATACCATAAACCCTCACATCAAACCATGTGCAAAATCTCACTGTTTTGTATCCCCAAGTGTGTACCAATCATATACCAATACCACTAAAAAAATCCTCTCGCAATGTACCATAAGATATGTCAATAAAACTCAGACATACACCTGTAATTAGATCTGCCTCAAAAAGTTTATTACAACAAGATCTATGTAGCAAATAGTTCCTCTAAACATGTATCACGGATGTGCGTCAATGGATCAATGATATACCTCTAGCTAGCATCACATCATCATGATATACCTCATAAACAAAGTGTCATAACCGCATTGATAAAGAACTTAGCATGACCAACAATATACCTTAACAAAAATGGCTCAAACCACACACTAGGGTTTGTACCACACATCCAAGATATGCCTCAATATTATACACCAAAACTAAACCATATAACATCATCATACACACTTCAAAACACACATAAAATCATACATGTAGCTCTGTTACTGACTTGAAAAATTAGATCTTAGATGTCCATACCTTACTTAGCTTCTATAGCCTGTTCCTATCCTTTTTCCCAAATTTACCAGTGCCTCACTTGTTGCACAGTAGTTGACCTGGAAGGATTCCTCACTAGACACCTATAGGATGACCTGCGAGGACCTCAGTAATTAAGGTTTTTCAAAAACCCTTTCCCTCTAAATCTCCAAAAGTTTTCCGTCAAAATTTATTCACTTCCTCATCTTCACGCAACCTCAGATTTTTAAATTATACCTGTCAATAACCTTTCACAAAATATATATTCAAATAAGTTCAATAGGTGCTAATGGGAGTCCCTTACTCTCTTATTTATACTCTCCAAGTGGATTCTTTTAGGGGTTATCTTCTAATTATTTTACACAACTTCCCTCTTTTATGGCTAACCCACTTTCAACTAATTTACCCACTTGCAACTACTTTATCCACATTTAGTACACTCACCACTTCTTGTTGCAACTAATTTATTTTTAATTATTTTCTTATTGCAAAAACTTTACCCATGATTAACTCCTAGTTACAACTAGTTTGACTAGTAAACTTCTACTAGGAGCTTCTAGAATAATTGACTTTGTTGACCTTCTAGGGGTTTCTAGATAACTCAAAGGGGTCCTCCAACTTCACAAATCCATACTCTCTAACCCTGATGATTTATGTGACGTACCACATATCATCGAAAATGGAACGACATGTACTATCCATCCAAAATAGTCTCACCTACAAAATCATTAATATTCATGTCTTAATTCCTCAAACAAACTATGGTTCCTTAATGTTAGGATATTTAGACACTTAGGAGTTAGTTAAGATCTACTTGGTATAATGTGTCGTTAGGTAAAAATGTGTTTCTTAGTGTGTTTCTTTAGTATGAAATAGTATGCATTTGTAGTTAGGAAATCCGATGGTCACAATATGTTCCTGAGATAGGGTGATCCGACGGTCCATATTCTCCTCGATCTTAACGACCATTGATATGTGACTTAACACCCAATTCGTCCATGATATCTATTTAAAGAGCATGGAGGGTCATTTTCTGATGATTGATTGTGAGAAACTCTCTTGTAAAATATCTCTGTAATCTTTTTCTTTTGCATTAATAAACTGCTCCAAGTGGTTGCATTGGCTAGGGCCGTAGATGTTTTCCCATAGGGGTTTTACCACGTCAAAACATCGGTGTGTTGATCTTTCATATGGTTGTGTGAATAGTTACTGAATATGTTCACCCTCTATTGTAATACTTTTGTTTTCGAACATGGTATCAGAGCCTGTTTGAAGACCCCCTCCTGTTGTAGATCGAGATTGTGAAGCCTAGTTCCCTCATCTCCATTTTCTGTCATTTCTGTACATTTCTGGGCTGAGAGGACTATTCCATTGTGTAAGCAGTGCTCCTTTCAGTCAATAACACTTTTCATTTCACTCGAAAAGGTTTCTGTTTTCCCAAGATATGACCATTTTTGTCAGATCCGGAGGTATAAAGCTTGAATACGCATTTTTTTAATTTTTGTAGAGTATTATTTTGGTTTTATATTATTTGTTTCTGGGTTGTTACTCTTTTAGATCTGCATATTCTCTTTTCCCCGCACCCTGTGTGATCTCAAAAAATCAGAAATAGAGAGGAAAATGTGCATCTTCCGAGTAATCTAACCAAGATCTAATCCTTGTTGTCATCGAGAAGAAAAAAAAATTCCTTGTGTGAAAAGAGGTTTTTTTTAGCATGCTCTCCAACGCCATCTTCCACCAACACCACAACCAAAACACCCACAATCCTCTTGCTAAATAATACAATATGTTTTCCTGGACCATTTGGTTAAAAGTTGTCTTATTAAGTAAAATGTCTTGAGTTCAAGTCTCTCTTTTGTTACTTTTTCTTGAAAACATTCATGCTCAAATTGTAAAGTGTATTTCACTTCAAGTATAAAAGTGAATCACTACAAGTAGATTTAATATTTTATTTTAGAGTTATTTATTTTGCATGCAATTTTTCTTTTATAAAGTACATTCATTGTAAAAGTGATCCCCACTTCTCTTTATAAAAGTGGGTCACTTCATAAAGCAACTTACACCACCACGTGGTCCTTTGGTTACCGTTTATGCCTCTTTTTTTAAAAAGGGCATAACTTTCACATCCGAAGTCCGTTTTTAGTGCTGTTTTTTTTAAAACTGCATAATTTTTCGAGATCTTTCCATCTAGAAGACCAGTTTCAGTTCTTAAATCCATATTATCTACATATTTAATATTTCTTCTTCTAGTAATCTTTTTCTTACTAGCACCAACTACTTCCAATGGAAATCTCATATGGAGGATTTATTAAGAAGTAAAGGCTTGTACCAGATTACCTTGGGAAAGGAAAAAAAACCCATTGATGCTGATAAGAAAGAAAAATGGGCTAATAGGAGTGACGAAGTATGTGGACTAATTGGAATGTCCATCTCTCCTGATTTAAGGTTCCACCTTAAAGAAATTGATGACGCTGATGAAGCTTGGGAAAAGATTGAATCTGTATTTTGTAAAATCAATATTATTCGAGCACAATTGTTAGAAAATAAAGTACTGATCTTAAGTCCAAGTGATTTTTCTTGCCTTGGAGACTATCTATTTAAGTTTAAAACACTCAAAATTTTATGTGACGAATGTGAGATAGAAATGGAGGAAGAGCATTACATCTATCTTATTCTTTCTAAGATAGGTAGTGCATATTATGTGTTTGTATCTATCTTTTATGCCATGAGAGAGGCTCTAGGTAAATCTTATCAAAAACCCACTCTTGAGTCCTTTTGTACTGCCTTGATTAGAAAGGAAGATAAGCTTGTACAACTTGGAGTGATCAACACTGCAGGTACCTCCAACAAAGCCTTAGTCTCCCAGTAGAAAGATAAACCCAAGAATCCCAAGAAGCAACATCCTCGCTACAACAAAAAGAAACATAAGGGTCCCAAACCCACTCAGACAGATTCATATCCTAATGGTGACAAAGGAGCAAAATATAAAAATAAGAAGACTAACAGACATTACAACTTTTGCAATAAAGATGGTCATGATGAGTCCAAATGTTCCAAGAATATGACATCTTTAAAAACAGTGATGAAGAAGCACAACATAAGTATTGATTCTACTTCTTCTTCTTCTTCTTATTCTTATTCTTCTTCTCATGGACATGTACTTTCTTCTTCTGGTTTCTCCTTCAATACAAATTCTACTTCTTCTNAGAAAATATTTGTTGGTGATGATAGATCTCTTAGTGTTGTAGGATATGGAACAGTTCAAGTAGATAATGGTCATTTCAATCATGTATTATGTGTTCCAAATCTTTGTAGTAACCTTCTATCAGTATATCAAATCACTCATTTAGGTGAAGGTAAAACCCTGGAGTTTTCACCTCACCAAGTTATAATAAAGGATCTAAAAGATCCTAAGCATGTTCTTGCAACTGGAATTACCGATGATATTAAGAGGTTGTACAAGTTTGACAACTTTGGGTCATCATATTTTTCATCAGTTTTTGTTGCTCATAGCGATGACTTGAGAAAACTTTGGCATGAGCGATTTGGTCATATAAACTATTGCTCATTGCAACAACTATGTAATCAACAAATGGTGACTAGACTTCTTGCATGTTTCATGCAGAGATGGTGTTTATGCCGATTGTGTTCTCAACAAACATCATCGGGACAGTTTTGACAAACATGCCTCTTGGCATGCCTCGGGCCCTTTGGAGCTTGTTCACAGTGATTTGTGTGGTCCACTTTCTACTCCTTCTTTTTCTAGGTGAAAGTATTTCTTAACTTTCATTGATGAATTTTCCATACGTACATGGGTTTACCTATTAAAACTTAAGAGTGAAGTTTTTGACAAGTTTTGGCCTACAAGGCCCTTTTAGAAAAGAAATTTGGACATCAAATTCAAAGGTTAAGAATAGATAATGGAGGCGAACATGTGAACAATAATTTTACAAGTTACTACACTATGTAGGGCATCCAAATGCAACACATTGTTCCATATACACCACAACATAATGGTGTTGCTGAGAGAATGAACCGCACATTAAAAGAAATGGCTAATTGTATGATCCAATCTAAGGGATTAAATCTGAAGTATTGGTTGGAAGCCATCAACTGTGAAAATTACATAGTAAATCACACTCCCACAAAGACTCTTAAAAATATAACACCACAAGAATCTTAGACTAAAATTAAACCATATGTAAGTCACTTCTGTGTATTTGGCTGTATAGCATGGGCTCACATTCCTGATGAGAAAAGGAAAGCATTACAACCTAAAAGTGAGAAGTGTATATTTTTTAGTTATTTTGAAGATGTCAAAGGTTATATACTTCTTCAACCACATTGTAATGAAATTATTATTAGAAGAGATGTTAAATTTGATGAAAATATCTTGGCCTGCGAGCCTAATTCGATGAATGTGCCTTCTTCGGCCTACGATCCATCTTTGACATTTGTGCCTTATTCTGGTTTCTTATTCAGATGATGACAGTGAGGATGAAAATCCATCTCCTCCTACTCACCTTCCTCCAGATGATTCCTTTGAACTTGAACCAGCATCAGCTCCACCGCTTCCTAGATGGTCTGTTCAACACATGAAGCAACTGGTGATCTTGTCGATAATCCTTCAGATCAACGTTGGACACATTCATAGTTCCAGTGAGCCTCTTCTCTTTTGGCTCAAGTTTCAGAGACTAATGATATAGATACATTTGTAGAATCTTTAGGTCATCCAGATTGGGATACAACAATGAATGAAGAGTATCATTCTTTAATGGAAAACGATACTTGGGATCTTGTACCTCTTCCAAAAGGAAGAAAACTTGTCAAATGTAAATGAGTCTATAGAACTAAGTATGCTTTAGATGGAAGTGTTGAAAGACACAAGACTCGGTTAGTTTCCAAAGGATTTTCCCATGTTGAAGGAATTAACTATAATGAAACCTTTTCCTTTGTATCCAAAATGAATTCCATCCTCCTTGTTCTTTCCCTTGCTGCCTCACATAAATGGGAGGTCCATAAGATGGATGTTAAATCCACATTCTTGCATGGATATTTGCAAGAATAAATCTATATGGAACAACTTCCTGACTATGTCAAGAATGACTCTAGCCTTGTGTGTCTCCTTAAGAAATCTTTGTATCATCTTAAGCAAGCTCCCCGAGCTTGGTATGCCAAAATTGACAGCTTTCTTATTGACACCTAATTCTCTAGATCCCATTCTGATCCTAATGTCTATACCAAGAAACTAGGAAGCCATGTCATAATCCTTTTCCTTTATGTTGATGACCTTATCCTTACTAGTAGTGACTCAAAACTTTTAAACCATGTGAAAACCATCCTTAAGAAGAAATTTGAAATGACAGACTTAGGCTTTCTGCACTATTTCCTTGGCCTCCAAGTTTTGCAAACCAATGAAGGAATTTTTCTTTCCCAGTATAAGTATGTTTGTGACATTCTTCGTCGCTTTCACATGGATGATTGTAAACCAACCCCTTCTCCCTTCCAGTCTGGAGTCAATATTACTGCCACCTATACTTCTCCCAAAGTTGATGCCACCCTGTACCGTCAGTTAGTTGGTAGCCTCTTATACTTGACTCATACCCATCCTGATATTTCCTTTGATGTTGGTCTTGTTTCCCGGTATATGCAAACACCACATGAAAACCACTGGAAAGCAGCTAAAACGATACTTCGCTATGTCCATGGTATATTTCAGTTAGAGATACATTACAGTTTAGGGGGGACTCCTTTATTGGTTGGTTTGACTGATTCAGATTGGGCCGACGACCCTAATGATCAGAATTCTACTGCAAGTTATTTTTTCAGTCTTGGTTCAGGACCTGTCACTTGGGCTTGTTAGAAACAATAGGTTAATGCACTTTCTTCAACAGAAGCGGAGTATCGAGCAACAGTAAATGCAAGTCGGGAAGCCTTGTGGCTTCAAGAGATCCTTTCAGAGTTTTGATTCCAGCAACCACATCTGACCAACCTTTGGTGTGACAACAGAGTGCCATCAAGCTCGCCAAATACCCAGTTCAACATCAATGCAACAAGCACATCAAGCTACACATGCACTTCATTAGGAAGCTCATTCATGAAAAAGTTATTGAAGTTCTCTTTTTCCCTACAAAATATCAAGTTGTAGACATTTTCACAAAGTCTCTTACAGAAGTGAAGTTTTCCAAACTTCTATCTATGTTAGGAGTTCAGGAAGTTGTCATTAAGGGGGGATAGGTTCTAATGCCTCCTTCCTTCTCCTATTTTGTCACTATTGTAAATCCTTCAATCCTATCCCAAGTTGTTCTTAAGGGGGGATGTTAGGATATTTAGACACTTAGGAGTTAGTTAAGATCTAATTGGTCTAATGTGTCGTTAGGTAAAAGTGTGTTTCTTTAGTATGCATTAGTATGCATTTGTAGTTAATAAATCCGATAGTCACGAATGTTCCCAACATAGAGTGATCTAACGGTTCATATTCTCCTCGATCTTAATGACCATTGATTCATGGATTAACACTCAATTGATCCATAATCTCTATTTAAAGAGCATGGAGGGTCATTTGCCGAAGATTGATTGTGATAAACTCTCTTGTAAAATCTCTCTATAATATTTTTATTTTGCATTAATAAACTACCCCAAGTGGTTTCATTTGCTGGGGCTGTGGATATTTCCCCATAGTGGTTTTACCATGTCAAAACATCGGTGTGTTGATCTTTGATCTGGTTTTGTGAGCGATTATTGAAGATATTCATCCTCTATTGGAATACCTGTGTTTTTTGAACACTTAACGACACCTCTGGGGATACCATAATGTTCTACCAGACATACTCAAGGGTTTACATCAATTTGTAAGGGTTGACATCAATCTACAATATCACTCTCCAAGATTTGACATCAATGACAACCAACTATCCAAACCAAGTGTCCATCAACCTAAATCAATTGTCCAACAATATCCCCCTTTTGCATTGATGGAAACACCAACATTGAGGGAAACACTTAGTCATGAAAATACTCATGCTCATGCTCCCTATGATCATTGATCCTCAACAATGTTTCTATCTCTCCCCCTTTGAAATCAATGGAAAATTTTATGTCCCTTTGGGGATGATACCCCTTAGTAAACTCTCCTTGGGGTTTCTCCCCCTGTCTACACTATCCTTTGATTACTCTCTCTCTCTCTCCCTTTTACAAAGGATTTACTCCCCCTGTCGATATCGCGCTGTAACTTCTCTAACCAATCCTGGTTAAAAGAATATCTCCCCCTCATGGGTGTGTCTCCCTATATGTATGCTACTAATATTCCTTTCTGAATATCTCTCTCTGATGAATTCTCTGCACGTTTTTGTGTAGATCCATATAGGTCTTC